>JAHWFP010049739.1:17391-61927 GCA_023313725.1 Lithobius niger | reverse complement strand
ATGGTGCGATGGAGCCTCAAGCATCGTTGTATCTTGGACAAAGATACTATCACACTGCATGGTTGTATTAAAACTGAAATCCTGCTTTGGTTTTAGCTACCATCCCTGATGAAAGCAGCGTTGACATGTTTTCTTTTTTGGCAGAACAGCATTAAAAAATAACGCTGTAAAAACTACCGAAAACAAATAAATAAATCTGCGTCTTAACGCGGAAAAATAGTATGAAACCATTTATTTCCCGCTTTTTGGGAGGGGGGCAGCTACACGAATTTTATAAGGAAAACTAGGATTTCCGATTACTTGTTTATAAGGCAGGGAACTTGACAATTGTACCGAATTTGAAGTCATTTGGCAGGTATGAGACCAATCTTGGAGAACTCGTTGGTGGCAAGCGTTTCAAGCCCCCCCCCCCCCCAACCCCTCTCCTTCACTTTCAATACTCGCACGCACTCACCGCGACATTGTCCTGAATCAATAAGGTTCAAATCTAAATTCGAAGTTGGAGACAAGCGGCGAACTGATGTACCCCTCAGACTTGGAAGAATTATTTTGTAACTTACAGCTGGATTAAAAGTGATGGTCAGCTTACATTTTTTTTTCAGCAGCCGCCTGCTAAATCAAATTTCGTGTAATTTTTTTTCTGATTTACGAAAGACTAAACATAAATAACACAGCAAAATAGTACTTCGTCTCAGACCCTTGTCGATGCCTGTATTTAGAGTTAAAATTTAAAACCCAACAAAGAAATTGATTCTTCCAATGAAGCATTTTTAAGTGGAGTAATTCACAAAATACTTTAATCCTATACTTATCACGCATACCAGGGGCCCTAGTCCCGAACTGCGCTTTTCACATCGCATGCGGTTTTTCTAATAAGCACGCCAAAATCATGGCTCGCCCATTCTATCGCACGTGACTTTTGATAAAACCGCATGCGATTTGAAAACGATCAAGTCGAGACTAAGCCCCCTGATCGGCTTTAAATAGGCCTACTTAAAGAAATAATTTACACAAGGTTGATCAGACAATACCGGAAAACGTTAACAAACCTTAGTACTTTTCAGCACACAAAAATAAAAGAAAATGAAAGTGCATTTTCCCTGTACAATTAGCAAAAATTTGAGCAGACAAAAATATAAATAAAACAAACAAATTCTAGCCTAATTTCTCCATGGTTTAATAGGGATGCAAATTAGTGTGCAATACGATTTTAAACAGTCTTGCCATATACAAGAAATCAAAATTGCTCTTGTTACTACTCGTATTATTCTGTGGTTGCTAGGCCCGTATTATAAGTAGGCCCGAGAGGCCCGGGCCTACAGCGGCACTTTTTTAGGGGCGCCATGACGGCTTAAAAACAATTGTACGTGAGAAAAGCTGGTATAACGATTCGACATTTTTCCTCCATCAACTCAACTCATGCATTGCTGATTGAGTGCAGGATTGGAGCTATACGTGAGTAGAGCCACAGCCACCTACAGTAAAGGCCGTATCATCTTTGCCTCCATCAATGCTCCGCAAAACGGCGCATCAAATAACGACGCGGCAAGTTTGTCAAGTAGCGTCATCTGTTGACAGAATTTGGAACCTTGGTCGGTTAGTTTGAAATTTTGCCGCTTGGTGTAGAGATGGCAGAACCTAGCAAACTTGCGCTTCCTTCTATGCCAATGGTTGAGTTTCCTTGCCTTTACTGTAGGTGGCTGTGGTAGAACCTACTCTCTTTTTCGTTAAAACGTAGTTACGTTTTTTACGAAGTTTGTGTTGGGTTGGTTGTCATGACCATGGCCGTAGGAAGCGGTACGGCTCGTACGGCATGTGCCGTATCACTTTTCGGCACACAAGTTTTAAAATAACATATATCCAAACACACGTGTCTGCTATCGTCAAACTTTTGAAGTGGCCCTGTAACTCGCGCGTGGCTTTCCTGCCGAGTGTTGATGAGTAGCGTCTGTCCCGCTAGCAATTTCACGTAGTGTGATAGCATACGTGTGATAGTATACAAGTCCATGTATAAGCTGAATGCAACTTCTATTTTCCTCTACCCTACGAAGGACAATATTATTAGCTTGATCAAGGGGTTTAGGGAGGGACGAAGTAACAGGAACGCCAAAGGAAACTTCAGCAAGTAATCGACACCAAACTTTGGAGAAAGCCCAACACAGTAGCCAACCGATTGTAACTTTCTCAAAAGTAAGTTTTTTAAGTCACTAATAACAGAATAGTCGCCTGCAAACATGGGGCGGGGAGAGGAATGCGGGTAACGAATTACTTATTAGATGCCATGTACATCGGGGTAAAGTTGTAAACTGATCTGACTGAAATTAAAAAAAAAAAAATCACAAGGTAAAGGGTAAACGAAGCAAACAAGCTGCATTAAAGACTGGCCTTGTGAGATTACAAGATACACTAATATGAGAAAGAAATATAAACTACCCTGATAGGGATTCTTAACATAGGACTTCCCACTGACCTCACGTTATTTGGACACGCTAACAACCTATATAAACACAAAAATGTACCCACCTCCCATCTAAATCTTAGCACACAGTAGCTTCATGGCCGAAATTGGAGGGGATTGGGAGGCACCAACTAAAAAAGTCACTGTCGCTCGGGAAAATGCACCCCAGTCAGTGGGGCGAACAAAAAGCAACAAAATCCACAAAAGTTCTCTGCCGCAGCCCCCTCTCCACCTTAAATTCCTAGATCCGCCCCTGCTTCAAGCGATCTGCATTTTAACTAAAAAAAAAAAAAAAGAAAATCTTAAACATTTGGTGAAAACATGGCCTCCAGAGCCAGATAAGAGACTACAGTAACAGAAATTGCTTCAACTTCCAGGGTTCTGCCCGAGACCCTGCTGGGTGAACTTCACAGTGCCTTTCCCCAGACCCTCTAGCTGATTTGGTTAGGCCGTACTACTTTTAATTTGCTTCCTAAGGCCCTGGAAGAAAGGGACAAGGCCCTAGTAAGTAAATCCCTAAAATTTCGTAATTTAACTTCAATGGGCAACGGAAATAGGTTACTTTTAATTACTTCACTTAGTTACATAGCATAAGTTAATTTATGCCCCACAAGTTTTCTATGGAATGCAAACGAACATACAAAATTAAGAAAGGTGCTGGAAAGGTGGGGGGGGGGGGAAGAATTAAACATTCCGTAAGAGTCTGGGAGAGGGGAAGTTTTGGGGGCATTGAAGAGCGGCAGTATGATTGGGCCTACAGGCGGCAAGAGCTTAAACCCGGCCCTGATTTTTCAATATCTCTTTGCATGTTGGTGGCCTTTAGATCACAACTAGGAACGGTTGAACCAATTCTAAGCCATGATGGAGCTGAAGCCAGGGTCCACCTCGGTAGTGCATTGATTCGAGCGTCCGGCCTAGCTAATATGCTGGAGTCCTGGGTTCGCGTCCCAGTCGGACCATTTTTTCCCCTTTCTTTTCCAGACAAAGAAATCTTACGAGACCCGTCTTGATGCTGGATATGTGCTTCGTAAACTATCTGGCAAAAACTATCGACTTTCTGTTTTAATTAAAAAAAAAAAAAAAGGCCGAAACAAATGTGAAAGGGCAGACGGAAGAGCCCTTCCTTTATAGGGTAATCTTTGTCTTCCTTAGTTTCCTACCACCTACAACCTACTATATTAGCTGAAGCGAAATAAAGGAGGACCCATAATATCACCGCACATGTTTCATCTCTCGTTCTGGGTCGCGACCCCATGCTGCCAAATATGGAACGACTGGTCCTAACAATTTTTGGGGATAACACACATTGAAAATATGCTGAATCGGTTTTACAGAAAATGCAGGGCTTACCTAGCTGCCTGTGGGAGTGGGGAGTGGAAGAGGGGGGGGGGAGTGAGAAACCAAGCTCAACTGTCTTTTAAAAAATAATTATTTTTTTATCGTTTTTTTCGTTTTAGTTTAAGAATTTTTGGACTGGACTTTTTTTCGTGGTGATTTTTTTTTTTTTTGGGGGGGGAGACATAAAACTGGCAGGGGCGTAAATTGCCGGTTTGCCCTCCCAGAAAAAATTCTTAGCTACGGCCCTGTCGAGTAGCATGCTTATCGGCCGTTCAGGTGAAGCTTCATTCGTGGTTTACGTTTATCGTAACGAACTGCATACAGTTTGTATCGAACACAGAATAAGTTCTTCAAATTCGGATGTTGCCCACGCACGAGTATTTCGTCTGTTTCCACAGGTATTGTCGCTATTACAATGGTTACCATGGCAAACGATGCCGCCATTTTTATTTCAAGTTTCCTCTCCTACGCCAGATCAGACAAGTGCTGCCTTCTTGGTGCCGTTGGTGGAAGCAGGTCTTTCCTTACCCCACGTTTTCAGACAACCGTCACTACCTACTAATCTACCCTGGGTCCGACAAGCGAGTAAATCATGACACTGTATGATTTACGGGGGATAAATCATTGGTAATTCAATAAATCAGTAAATCACTGTAAATCACTGATAAATCAGTAAATCAAGGGTAAATCACTGTAAATCGCTGTAAATCTAGGAAATCATTGTAAATCAATAAATCAGAAACAAATCAGTAAATCAAGGGTAAATCAAGAGTAAATCACTGTAAATCGTGTAAATCAGTAAATCATCCTAAATCAGGAAATCATTGTAAATCAGTAAATCAATTTAAGTCAGTAAATCACTCATAATCACTATAAATCAAAGATATATTAGTAAATCAAAGGTAAATCAAGGGTAAATTAATAAATCATAGGAGCCTTTATCGGACCCCTCGATTTTGCCGCTCGTGTAGTATGTGTGGTTATCTAAAAGCGAGTCCATTGGCGAGTAAGCGATCAGGTGCCACTTGGGTTACATTCCAATTTATTCTTCCCTTCTTACTGGCATTTAATTTTTGCATAAAACGTGCTCAAACAAGCCTCGCGGTGACGAAAACAACCGAAATTTCATTCCAGGTTTGTTTCGTTACATTTTAAACAACAAATTTTAATTATGTGTTTGCTTTTAATTTGTTGTAATCTCACAAGAAAAGACAACAAATTATTAAATTATATGTTTTAACCTAAACGTGTTCATAACTAAATACGCTACACGTGAAAAACAAATTGTTTTCAGTTACGGATTATCTCTCCTTCCCCCCAACCCCTCAGGTTCACCACAGCCAACAATGTGGCGGTTCCTGGAACCCCGATAAAAAAAAATTTACCGGTCCGCTACATAAGAAAATTTGAGAACCGCCGTGTTAGAAGGCAGAGGTACTGAATTAGTCCTTGTCCTGTAAAAATTTTCGTGAGAGAGAATTTGTGTGCTCTCCAAGTCTGGGATGTTCCCCGTCTTGTTTCGATGTTGTACTGAGGAGTTTGGTTTGGTTTGGTTATATTTTAGATTTAAATTACGGGAAGATAATCTTTTGGTCAAGATTTGTTTCATAGTTCCTATTATGTAGAAGGTGTTGCATGAAGGGTCTCCACAGGTCATCTGATAAGTTGGGCTAGCTAGCCTCCTGGGCGCCCAAGGCGACCCAATTGAGCGGCGCCCCCGTCCACCGACTACCTATTTCACACAAAAAAATTCACGGACGTTATATTCAGGCTAACGTAACAAAATTCTTACTACTCCTAGTAAATGAGAGAGACCTGTACTAAACCATTAAGTGGTAGAAGACAACGAACATTAACATGTTTTTTTTTTATCAGTCAAACGCTATTTCATTATGATTTTGGCTTGTCAATTTATTAAAAAAAAACTTCAATTAAGCTAATAAAGAGAGGAAGGTAAGCTATTTCGCTACAACGATTCAAAAGCAACACTTCAAAACAGAGGCGTAACTTCAAAATTGGGGCCCGGAGGCTGGAGTGCAATAGAAGCTTAATAAAACAAATGCAGTTATTCACTGTCACACAAGCACCTACACAAGTATCATGATTTTAGTGTGGTTTCAAACCTAGGGTAAAGTTGGACAGTTTTACCACAATAACCATGCATTAACGGAAATTATACCCTTTTAAAATTGTGCAACTTTACTGTAGGCCAGAAAACCACACTACAACCACGGTAAAGCCATGATCAGCCCTTTCATTGAAAAAAAAAAGAAATGCGGTTTTCAAACACAACGCAGGAGCGCAGTAGAGGTCACCCCCCACCCCCTTCAGGAGAACAAAAGGCAGTTTGAGCCACACAAGGCGAGACGCCATTGGAGCCCCCCCCCCCCTGCCCAGTGCAGGCCCTTCATTAAAAAAATACAGTTTTTGCCACATAAAACAGTGGAGCCCTCGCGTTGATATTTTGAAGTTACAACAAAATTTTTAGATGGATCAGTGAGGGGGCCCCCAAAGTCGGTGGGCTTGGAGGCGGCTGCCTCATTGTAGTTACGTCACTGCTTCAAGATAAATAAATCAACCAGAGGAAAAAAAAAATTCCAGTCTTCGCATTTTTTTGGTGCAAGCATCTCCTTAAGAAGCATGACGCAAGTCTAGTGAAGTGCCTCTATAAATCTTTTTTTTTTATTATTATTATTTATTTTAGTTTTCGGTTTTCTGATCATTAAAGAAAATAAAAACTAATAATCGGCTAACAAAACATTCGGAAATTGCGAAGCGAGCACTAAATAAAATCTGAGCACGTCTCTTTTTTTGGGGTTGGCAGCTTATGCGCGCCATCCGTTAAAAAATATATAAATTGTGCTTTTCCACCCACTTCCATGGTTACTCGATTGGCAGGACCACAGATTAGAGAGTTAGGTTTAGGTTTAGGTTTAAACCTAACTCTCTAATCTGTGGGCAGGACTTCGTCGCGGCGCCCCCAGGAAGGCGGCTCTAGGCGGACGCCTTGCTCGCATTACCCATCCTACGGCCCTCCTGATAAGACTATGTTGTTACGAGTTTTTAGTTCCTCTCTCTGATCGACTATTTTTCTTGGCGCAGTTAGCCGTTTTAAGTTTTGGTTAGTGGATGGTAAAGTGATCCCATTGGAAGCTACGAGACTTCTTAGATTCTGAGTGTTATCCAGAAAGTATGGTACTGAAAAAAAAATGAGTTGGTTTAGGTTTATTTTGCTGCGGTTTTAATGTTTTCTTGTGATCGACTAATCTTGTTAGGGGATGGAGAAGAAAGCTATTTTCAGTACATTCGTGCAACGCGTATTATACTATTTCACGGACGAGCAATCGCCTATAGCAACGTTTACGACCTGCTTTCGCAAGGAGTAAGGCCAGGTTGTCCTGATTCAGGTAATTTTTAATATTTTGAAAAAAAAATTAAATATGTTTGACATTAGCCTTGTGCTAAAAAAATATTTTGTTTGATAAAGATTCGCACACAACTCGAAATGTTGCATTTTAATTGCAACGTTTACCGTCCTATCACAGGTAGTGGAGGCTACACGCGCGCTGCGATTTGAATCCGTAAAGGCTTGGCCCCATTGATTGCGTTGCATCTCCGACTCCGTCACGGCTCCGTTTGTTACTGCGGATCAAAAACGCAAAACACTGCCCAACTGATTCCGTCCACGCTTAAAGGCCATGCCACACTGCACCGTTTTGTCCGGCATGTCCGTCGTCCGATGCCTCAAATGTAGCCTGCGGGCACAACGCAGAGCCTCCGTTGCGTCTCCGACTCGTTTCGAAAAATTTCACTTTCCTCCGGTTGACGGACCGGCGGAGTTGTCCGTCAGCCAATCAAAATACTTAGCGCCACACGTGTCTTTCTATGGGCGCTGGAGACAAAGATGGCGGCTCCACACTCGACCATCGAAAACTACCGAAAATTGAAAAGAATAATTCTAAAATTAAGTGTACATATCTAGTAGCAATACAAGCACTCGCCCAAATTGGTTTTAGTGGCACGAATGACCCCAATTCAAGGCATATCTACAGTTTTGCATTCGGACGATTACATTCCTTTTACTTGGGGGAGATGGGAATAAAGGGGTCAGCAAGCGTTCTTGGCGGATAGGTGTGGCAGTGTTCTCCGTTTTTCAGCGTTGCTTTGCCGGAGACGGTGCCGGACAACGGAGACGGTGACGTTGTGGTGTGTACGGTCCTTTAGTTCGACAAAGCACGACCGCCGCTCAGCCAGAAAATGAGCGAGTGTACAAAAGCAATTTTAACGTGCTGCTTGTTGTAAATGTGCAAAATGACGATTGTTCAGTCATTGTGCTTTTATTTTTAATAATGGCTTACTAAACTTAACTAGTAGCATCGTACAAGGAACAATACCAACGAACTTCGCTAATCGAACCGAACACTACATGGCGACGCCATGTTGCAGCGAGCGCATACGACAGATGCATCCGTTTGGATTTTTCAAACGTACTGGATACGCAACGCGAGCCCTCTGCTCTTCCCCGCAGGCTATGGTTACCATGACAACGACGCAGCCATGAGTGAGTCGGAGAGAAAACGCAGTCGGTGGGGCATCACCTTTAGCGCCGGTGCACACGTGCGGTACCGCATTTGCGGTCGCCACTGCGGTACCGCATTTGCGGTTTGGTTTACGTGCCATCTGTTGCGTACTGCACACGTACATGCGTCGACGTTGCGTTACCGCCCACCGCTTGTGCGGTCGTTTTGCACCGCAATTTCCCCCGTCAACGCAGCGTTAAAAAAACGCAATTGCGTCGCTGACTACCTTGGGTGACTTGAGCGGTGCACACGTCCGCCGTTTACCGCAAAAGCTTTACCGAAAATGGCGTCCAATTTCGAAGAAATAGACATGGAACTGATTATTGGGGGAATAAAGAACTATCCTGAAATATGAAATGTTGCTGCAGAAATGATTGAAGACTCACTGGGAAGTAATTAAAGAACTTATCCGATTTTTTTTAGTTAATCTGCAAAGGACGTATAACATATTCCCCTGGTACGTCTTAAATTAGTACATCAATGTACCAAATTTCGTCGCATTGGTTTTAAAATATATTTTTTGTTCACGAGGTAGGCGAAAAAAGCAATATCGTCTCATTGGTTTCAAACTATAATGTTTTGTACACAAGGTTACGGAACCGAACGCGCACATACGTCACCGAAGTGGCGCCGCAGTGCGTCCAAAAAACGCATGTGTGCACCGTCGCTTAACGAGTGTGATGTGATACCAGAAAAATAACTTTTTTTGTGCCTGAAGATGATAGTAGGAACGAAATTATGCCGTCATTTCTTCAGAACTGTCAAAAATTTGTGTTGAACTAGACTTGTATTTGCCGATTTTGACATTGTGCATTAGAAATGTCGAATTTTTTACATGTTGAATGACCTGGTCTGTAGCCGGAAGTGAGACCCAATGCTTCAATCCCAGTCGAGCTTGTGGCAAGCGGTGGAATGTGAAGGGAGCGGTGTAACATATTCAAACAAACAACAAGAGACAAATTCTAAAATAAGACATGTATTCGCTTTCATTAATTTCTAGTTAAGGCCAAGAATCAAGACCCTTTCCCTTCTTGTTTGAACGTTCGTGTCCATCACGTCACCCCTAAGACAGGATGAACGGCTTCGCTTGGTTGAAGCCTTTGCCGATCTTTCAATTGAATCCTGCAGTGAGGGACAGCCCAGGTAGAAAAATTGGAGGAGTCTGGTTAGTAGAGCAAAGGAGGGATTCAATCACATATTGTATTTCTTTTTTTTTTTCTCTTTTCTGACTGTCGGCTGTATTGTATGTTTATGCCACTCCTACTGTATTTTTACTGACTTCAATCCAATCTTGGACTTCGTATTAAAGGTGCACTGAGGAATATTATTGGGAGAAAGGAAGAACAGATTTCAAATAGGATCCGATAAAAATCAATCAATGGGTCTGGGACTGAAAAGTCAATTTTTCAAGTTCTGCCAAATCTTTACTTATCCACGTGTAACAAATTTTATTCACAATCACTAGTAGAGGGGGGAATGGGAGGGGGGGGGGTTCATCGGTTAAAGCTAACAAATGACAACATCTTTCCTTAGGCTGCTGCCGTTTTCCTCAGCTGGAAATATAAGAAAAAAAGAACAACAAATTTTTTTGGCCAACTCGGCTCTGTATTTACTTAGAAAATTCCTAATCATTCCTATGTACAATAAATAAATACGAATACAATTTACAATGCACACAGTTGTCAAAAAATCCTGCATCAGTTATAGTATTTAGGCTAATCCATTATAACAACTGTAAGTACAACAAGACTAACGTAAAGTTAAATAACGGAAGATTAACAGACGTTATCCTGGTTATGAAGATAAAAAGGTTTTTTATCTGATTCTAACCTGACACATTCAATACTGCGTGTGCTACGGAGTACTTTGTTCAATCACAGAAAAAAGTGCGAAATAAAAACCTCGAGAAGAAATGTTAAAAATGTCATGAAATGCTGTATAAAAAAAAAACTACCTGTAACTATAAGGTACAAATCCTATTATTAAATTATATAGTTAATATATAATTTAATAACGAGATTTGATTAGTTTTCAATTTACTGGCAACATTGTGTTTAAAGGGCCCTAGCTGAACGAAAGTAGTATATGAATGATGGAAGTAGTAAATGTATGATGTTGGAAGTAGAAATACCATTTTTAATGCTTGGTTGTAGACAAGCAGTCCACAGTATAATCAAAATTGGGAGGCATTTTACTATTTGCGTGTGGTCATCCTCAGGCACATCTAAAACGTAAACGCACTTGTTAAACTGAACATTTTATTCATTCTAGGAGCAACCATAAAATTCTAAAATTAAAATTAAAAAGGGATACCACAGCAAGTTTATCAACATGATACTGTTACCAGCAACCACAAGTGTTAAACTCAGCAACCACTAAAATTAATAAAACTTTACCGAATTTTAATTCGGAACATATTTTGCTTCGTGTTTAAGATGGGTTTGCATTTGACACTACGGCAAAAATGTCTAGCTGGAATCCACTATTAGCCCAACACGAATTTTTTTTTCTGGGTCGCACTATCAGCTGCAAAAAGTGAAGACTTTGTAGCCCTCACGTTGTAAGATGGTATGACTAAAATTTAACTGATGATAACTGCTTATTTTGATGTGTAGTTAGCAAATATGGAGAGTGCTGCTTTAGCGAGCTTGAGCAATTGACACAAATACGGGTATTCAAAAAGGCTGCTTAATCTACGAATTTGTGTATTAGTGTACGTGATGTTTTAATGTCTATTCTCATGCAGTTTTAATTTGGTCATTACTAATGCATCAGAGAATGTCGGCTTTGTAACGAAATAGTGGCTGTGCCGTGTCATTTATTGCTTCGTATGGTTATTTAGATACGCATATTGTGTTAAATGATTCAGCATAACTTGGTACCATCCTCATCAACATTCAAAAATCTATATGCGCTGGGATTCGAATTTTAAACTGACGTAAATGGCTCCTAATTACAACAAAGCCCTTTTATTATCCTATTTGGTAAAACAAGTCTGTACTTTTTATCTGAGCCTAACTACATCCATTTATCTAGAATACCACATTGTAGAAAATTGAAACTTGCAATGAAATAAGCTGTACAAACTTAGACAAACACTCGTAGCTCAGCAGCCAATAATTGTAAATCAGTTTCTTTACTCTTATTGGCAAAATAATACCTTCGCCATTCATCAACGCTTAGTTACATCTCTTGATCTTAATTAAAACTATCACACCGGCAAACTATACATTAAGACAAACACAATGAACAGCCGTAGCTCGACCCCTAATTACAACAAAGTCATTTTATTGTCATATACGATTGAGTACTTCCGGTTTGGAACTTGAGCATTACTCATATGAATCTGAACTTACGACATTCAAAGTAATACAATGGTTAGCGTTATTTTATCACCTTGTTGGAATATGCACATTCTAAGCACAGCAACTAACTCGAATCAGAAATGTCCCAGTAACGATTTACATTCAAGTTATGTGCATTGTTGCTGGGATGAAATCCCGAAACCAAGTATTAAACTGTTCTAAAGATGCGTAATGCAGAAACGAAAAAAAAAACGTGAATTACAACTGCATGATTGGTCTTGCTGACAGTAGACTAAGACAAGAATAATCAACTTACTGTTCGTACCAGTGATGGGATCAAGTCAGTTCCGAACTTGGAATTAATTAACGTATTTTCAAATTTGGAATTGGTAGAGTTGGTTTAGTGTTGGCCAATTCCTGATAATAAATTGATGGAATTATTGATTTCAGCAGTCTTCAATACCCATCACTTGATTTGGACTTAACTTGTTTAGTTGCCAAATTTATGAAACAACTGGTTGAAATAAACTTGCTAGCCATCAGTTCAGTTCTGGTATGGTCACGTTGTCATGACTACAAGTCATTTATCAGAATGCCATTATCTAGATACGAGTTGATTTTGATTTGATTCAAAATGCCTTGTTTAAACGTGATATTATTTGCCCTGAATTTTAGTCGTAAATACAGTGAATTCAGGACAAACTGACAAAAAAATCGAAATTAAATCTACCTATTTCAGTCCCAATTCCACCCAAATTGTCCAAAATCCACGCAATTTTGTAAATTTAGCCAAAATTTAACCAAAATTATGCGGGACGTTGGTAGAACTGGACGAAATTAGTCAAAACGGAAGTCAACCAGAAGTAAACGACTGGACTTGTTTTGTCTCAACTCTTAATTCGAGCCAATTTCTGGCCAAGTAATTAATGGATGGAAGTAACAAGCAAGCAATACGGCAGTTATGTGACTCGTATTGGTAGATGGCAATGATTCGGTTGGAATCGAATTTGACTCATTAATTGGAATTGGAGTTGATCTGAATGATATTGCTTCACAATGGAAATTAGATTGATGTGGTACTGACTTAACTTACCGTTCACTCGATGTATACTTGTAACTCCGCTCAAAATAAAATCCGTTCGATGTATCAAAATCCGCTCACATAAAATAATGCCCATTCTCAGTTTGCATAGCTGTGTTGCTTGAACTACAATTAATGCTTGCAACATAGGCTAACAACAAATAAATAGATATAAATCGTTGTAATTGCTGCCAACTATTAATGCTGACAACAATTAAAAATTGAAAGGTCAAGTCCCTAACACAACTTGGCGAGAATATTTATACGATAGTTTTGACCTCTGGTCATAAATCACAAAACAAGGATAGTATGTCTGCCACTCATATGATAACATAAAGTTCACTAAATGAGATGAATTTTAAGTCAGAAAAGTTCTGATGTACAATGAATTCATTCTCTCTCCCTTTATGAAGCCTGTATTTTTAAACCTAAAAAACATTTACTTTTAGTATAAACAAGTGTACCACATTTTCAAGCTCTAGCTTTGGGTCTAACATGTAATGTACACAATTTCTAATTCGTATTGCTACAAATCACTTTTGAGCATCATTGTAAATTCTTGGATGTATGTTCACATATTTTGAATAAATATGATATATTGAAATCTATACATAACGCACCTTTAACGGTGTGTAAACTGGTGAATCAGTGTACCACATTGTCACTGCAGTGAAACCTACACAATAAAGACATGTCTAAACTAAGTTACTCTGGTGTCGTACTTCGCTGTTTCTTCATGTCACCTTCGGCACCATAAGGGTGACAAGGCCACTAAAAGTTCTTAAGTGTATTTCAAGATTAGAACTAAAAAATTAGTGCATTCGACAACTTTCAAGTTGACTTGCGATCTTCCATTTCATCGCAAACATTTGTGGATATTTTTACCCCCAACCAATGAGAAACAGCACGCTGAATCCTCAACAGAAACCGATCGCATTACAATAGTTTCATGTATTATGATGTTCTGACCTGTTATAAACCAAAGTTTCAGATGAACCTCATCCCACCGAAGATTATTAACCCTTTGACTACCACTGCAAACTCCTCACAACACATTACAGACAAAAGTCAAGAGATAAAAAGCGATGTCTTTGAAGGTTTCTAGGAAACTGAGCACATCTAGCAAACTCAGCCGAGTGCAGAAGCAAAAAACGTCATGCCACTCCGACGAAACGTAAGTGCATAAAGGTGGCTTACTGAACTACGTTATTTCTTGTGTATGATTTTCGCTGTTGGCTTAATTTCCAATTTTCCTGAGTGCAGAAGCAGACTGGCAAAGTTGGGAAGTCATGAAATTCCAAAGGCCTCTGGTCGATAGTGGATTACACTGCCCTAATAAATTCCAAAAAATTGGCCCCTGGCCAATAACCTCCCGGCTGGCCTCCAGACCTGTCATTCCACTTTTGGGTGAGCAGACTGGTCTCCACGCTAATAGACCAAATCGTGTCTCTGATCTACGATCCCCACAGTGTTTGTGGCGGTTCTCAAAGGGTTAATGGAGAATGCATCACCTTTGACAGCAAATATGGATTATGTTAGGACAATCATTTGATTATTTTAATGGTTCTAACTTAACTTCCCTTGGGATTAAATCAGAAGAGCAAACCACTTTCTTGAAA
The DNA here is from genome assembly GCA_023313725.1 of Lithobius niger. Lineage (NCBI taxonomy): Eukaryota > Metazoa > Arthropoda > Chilopoda > Lithobiomorpha > Lithobiidae > Lithobius > Lithobius niger. Next base: position 47,546 of record JAHWFP010049739.1, on the reverse strand, counting down.
TTTGACTGAAGCATCCCCTTCCACTAATCAGTCAAGAAGCAATGCTTTCTCCCTGTTAGCAACAAGTCAGATCCAAATTCAGTCCATTTATCACCAGCAATACTGGTACACACGAATCTCAATCATGAACATTTCTTAATTTTGCATATTTACCTGCCTGGTTTTCATCCAAGTTTAGCATCACTTGAGTATTTGGGGAGAACCGTAACCAATGACTTATGGGCAGGGAAGGTAAAAGATGGGAAGAGAAGATGTGATGCTCTGGTCACGAAGCCTATCCTTCAACAACCTAAGAACATACTGGAAACCTCTCCCCTAAATGCCTAAAACAATAAAGGCTAATAATTCTGCTAAATGTAATTAACACAAGCTGTTCCTACGTATTCTCATGAAACCTGTGTACAAGTTTGTATTCCGTTTCAGAATTGGAGGGCACATCCCCTCTATCTAAAATTTACTTCCTCATGTGTAAGCCGCTTCCACCAAAGATAGAAACTGCCCTTGGTTTTAATAATTTTCGGCTCAAGAGACTAAAAGTCTTGATCACAAAACATTAAAATATATGCACCCCATACAGAAGCAGGTCGGCATCGCATTGACTATATGGTGACGACCTTCATCCATGGAATCAGGGCCGTAGGTATAGCCCCCACAAGATGGGGGGGGGGGGCACTCAAACGGAGGCCCCAGATTTCCGAGCCTGCAGAAGATACATTTCAGTTTTTAATTATACCGAATTTCTTCAAACATTAGACACGCAAGCTGTTAGCTCGAACCAAACAGTTTGCCTGGCCCACTCAAAATCTACATGTATTCATTCACTTGTCAGCAGTTATTTTAAGTTGTACACTATGCGTTAAAAACAAAATCATCAAATTGCCCCACCCTATTTTCTTCCTACAAAACGAAGCGGTTGACTCACTTTCATTACGTTGGCCAGCCAAACTGAGTGCAACACCAGCTCATTCCTCTTACGAGTCATCGCATAATATGTCTTGAGCTGACCAGCAAAACTAAAATAAATAACAATCCGTGTCCTTAGTTCCTACTTACCATAACTGGCAACATGAAAAAGAAACGAAAAGAAAATAATGAAATTATTGTATGTGTTAAACAATGATTAACAATTTTGAGCCTCTTGTATCGGCCGACGTCTACCTAACAAAGGTTTCTCATTTCTGTAGAAATGATACACGTGGGTGATCCGCTAACTAAACCGTGCAGTTATGGAGGGCCTGTAATAAGTTGTAACTAATGGTTTTTTTTTGTATTGCATGCAATTTGCAACTCAAATCTGCAACTCACGCATTAGTCCTTTGATTTGAAATGTGTTCAATTGGAGCAACTCGAATTTAAAGTAATGCGACCCAAGCAAAAATGCACTTTTACTCTCCCCCTCCCAAGGGAAAAAGCAGAATACCAAGTATGAATTATTTCGTCGTATAATTCATGAAAAATGGTAATAATGTAGCCTTCAACAACTGTCGGAAATGTCGGCATTCACCTCGTAATAACATAAGGGACCCAGGTTTTTTTTTGCAGGGGAGAGGGAGGGGGTCCCAGAATTCTCAGCTACTGCACTGCATGGAATGCATATCTTTGAATGTTGCAAGTGATTAAGGACCATACGCTCTTTGAATTGAAAATCATTAAAACCAGTTGTTATACATCTTTCATCGGTGCTTTACTTGTCAGGAAGTAAATTTTGGATAGAGCTAGCACCCAACTTTTCACCACACCCAACTTATGTTCCCTCTTTTATCCAAAATACAATGAATTATTTTAGGATTTCTACAACTTATTACGTCGAAGTTCTTTTGAACTACAGTAGAGTCAGAATGACAATTTTTAAGACACAGGTGAGCATACAGGAAAGAGTACACAATGCCCAAAGGTTGAAAAACTGGAAACTCAGGCTGCTGGCTACAGTAGAATCGTAATAACAATGCGCCATTAAATCCCCTCAAACGACTTGGAAACACAATCATCTCTGAATTGGTTAGCGATGTTTTTTTTCTTTAATACTTATTCTTTCACTGGTTGGTAAGCTTACCCTTCCTCAGCAACAACTTTGATTAGTCCTTTTTGTGCGATAAACTGAGGCTAAGAGGAAAAATATTTGCTTCGAAATCCTTCGGAGCTACGTTCTCAGTTTCTCAGGCTTCTTTGGTTACTTTGCTGTAGATACAAGCTTAGGTGAAGCTGTTTGTAATACAATGCTTTACATTATACTACAATCTGCGTTGCACCCACCACAGTCACCACAGTCTCCACAGTCTCCGCAGTCACCACAGTCTGCACAGAGACCACATTCTCCACAGTCACAGCAGTTACCACAGTCTGCATCGTTGCAATCAGGCCAACACTTGCAGCAGCCACAGCAGTTATGCGACCAATGCGAAGATGGCACAGCTGAAATAGATTAAAGGGGTCATCAGTTATTAACGTCTGAACACGTAAAGTGCATCCTTCATCCTCTGAATCTCAGGTATCAGGTTAAACTGGTTACTACAATAACTCTTGTCAAAAATCAGCAAAATTTGGACGAGGGAAAGAACAGAGAATATTCTATTTGTTTCTTGAGGTATTTTAAATCCAATTTTATTTTTGAATCCCTAACACTCAGCCAAGTAGAAAATATTCTCCCTTTGTTTAGCTCATAAACCACATTTGTCACATTTGGGCATTATGAAACACATTGAGAAGGATTTTAACTTCCCACTTAACCAGTTTAACGTACCTTAATGTGACAGTCTAGCATACTTTGTTCAACCTGTTAAATTTACTATCTGAACTATTCACTTATCCGAACAACTTCAGTCCCATTAATTCAGGCAATAGAGTTTCTATTGTCTCGCTAAAAATATTACAGTTGTACACAAAATAATGCTATAATTAAATGGTTTGAAAATTGATTCCGGGGAAAGGAAGCTTCAGCTACCACATAAAACCTAAGATATTTTGGATATTTAACTTCTAAATGAAATATTAACCAAGATGTTATGGATAATTTTGCCGCCATCTCCACGTTCCCCCAACATGTGAACTAAAGTAGAAATGCAGTAAGCCAAACAGTGCTTGGTTTCATTTTACTGAATGTTGGTTTTCCTATCTGGCAGTTTGGCTATATTCTATTACCCGTAGAGTATGGCCAAAATTAAGGAATGGGTCAATCTTTTGTAGGGTAGGAGCCAAAGATATTGCGATGCTGATCAGAAATGCTAGATAGTACGCGGTGGACGTAGGTCGCTCAACACTATGTCGGTAAGTGGAGTTAATAAGTAAAAACTGTGAGAAGACTCCCGTCAAGAAAAAGTACTAAAGCGCAGCTCCGCCAGGAACAAAGTAGTAGCGCACAGTAACACTCCAGCATGACTACACCACTGTTGCTAAACCGAGTCAAAGCCAATACAATACAGTACCAAAAAACTGTTTATGTGTATGCAAACATGTTGAAATGGTGGTTTGTCTTAAAATCCGGTCGTTGCTTGACACACAAAAATTCACTATAAACAGTTTAACGTTAGTAAAACGAAGACCATGTCATACAAACAAGTTGCAGAAAGCTGATGATGTCCGTGTTAGGGGACGAATTCTCATGCAATTCTCCACTTTATTCGTAAGACATGGTAAATGTGTTACAAATTTTTTATAGTGAATTTTGTTCATCAAGGCAAGCAATGACCAAATTTCTGAAGGATTTGTTTATGTAAAAGTGTTCAGTCCTGATCGACTGCAAATAGCTTTGTTAGTTCTTATTGGTGGTTCATCTCATTCTGTCATAAAATGAGACAATGGTTTGATAACATTGACAATGTTAACAAGAAAATTTGAGTTGCACAAAAAACTATTCATTAAGGCCACAAAAAGAAATAAGTTTTGTTCTCAGAGCTTTCACGTATAAAAGTGTCTAGGCCGTCAGAATTTTCCTTTTTTTTTCTGAAATGACATTGCTTTGAACTGTTAAAAATATTGAAATTGTAATGTATAAAAATCGGCAAATGTTCATTTTATGTATATGAGCACAATCTTGCACATTACCAAGTATCATACTCAGTTATACTTGGATACGCATATTATCATAAAATTACTTAAAATCACTTGTCCAAGCAGTACATTTACTGCTTGCATTTGAGTTACCACACAAAAACGCTACCAGGCCAGAACAAAGTATAATCTGGGGATCCCGAGAACCAAATTATTTTTTTTCCTTGGGCTAATTGTGACATATTCTAAAATCTATCAGTTTCGATAGACATAAACACAGAATGGAACCAGTAGTTTAACGATACCTGCGAGCATCCCATTTTTCCGGGCACGTTATTCTTCAGATATTTTAATGAAAGAAAGTTATGTGGTAAAACAAGTATTATGTTAACTTACCACCATCAGCAGCATTGCTGCCAACCATATAGGATGGGTTATGTGATTGTGGGAAACAACAGCACCAAAAGCAACCATCACAATCCTCGTCTCTTCGCCTCCGCCGTCGCTTCTCTTGTTCTTCTTCGTCCTCTGGGTTCTCCTACGGAAAAAAAGCGTCATAAGTGGGAAATATTGGTATCTTTTGTAATAATAATCAATTAATCAAGATTGCCCAAACGTAATAAGTTTCACTATGTTCAACACAGAATGAAATCAAGTTTCTGCTGCTCTATATTCCACATCCATCTGGACTATAGCGATTTCGGGAGAGGGGAATTTACACTTTTAGAACAGTCACAAACTATCTTATTCTTCGTAAAACTGTGTGTTAATAACAACTACTGAGTTGGTAGTCTTGAGTAAATGCGAACTAATTTGATTTGACTGAAAGATAATTTAATATAAAACAAGCGGTTTTCACCACTTTGTAGCTTGACTCAAAACGTTTTTCTATTAGTATTGTACTTCCGATCACATTAACAGAGGGTGTTTCAGTCGCGGTAGACTCCAAAATGGTGTTCCCTCATAGTTAAAACACAGTGCATTGTGTGGTTGGCCGAATCGAAGTAGCCCTTCAACGACATTTCAAGACTTGCTTGAACAAATCATGATCCCATAACTAGGCAAATGATTACCTGAATGTTATTTAATGTTTGGCCGTTACCTTCGGCCAACAGGACTGGGTCATACCCATTAGGCTGAGGAAAGCCAACTTGGGGAAGCTCCTAAAAAAAATTAAAATAAAATAAATACATATAGTATGCCTGGAAATAGTGGCTGCCACTCAGTTAAAAACAGAATACAGTAAAGAAATGAAAATACAGAAAGTGTTAAAAAGCAAGTTCAAAATTAAAAAAAAAACCTACTGCAATAATATTGGGAAAAAATAGGTTTGGTTATTTCTGACCGTCCTCGGTTTCCAATTTGTCCCTGGTGGTACGGTAACTTTTTAAGTGTTAACTGCCGTACAAGCAGCTAAATGTAAGTCTTGAAATGGTACATATTACCATTTAAGTCCAAAACACAACAGAAATAGGTTTGTATTTGTAACTCATTAATCCCTCACAAGCCAATTTGGCCTTCCATCCTGCCATTTTACGCTGTGTCAATATACCTGAGTGGGTGGGATTTGGCGTTTGGTCTTAAAAGTCGAGGGTTCAATCCCCGTTCAGGCCGTCTCACAAATTAAGTTGGAAATGCAAGGGAAATAGGTTTGTATCTATCAGTACTTGTTACTAGTTGTGATCTTTAACAAAAAGCAACTGTACTCTAAAAACATTGTTAATAGAACTACTGTGAAACATAGAATTAACTAAATCTGACTGTGAAACATAGAATCTGACTAAAATGTACGTATTTTCAATCTAAGACTTCAGCAATTTTGACAAATGACGGACTATTTTGCTATTCGAACAATGAATCACCACCGCCCATTGATGATTTATTACTCTTTAACCGGACAAGAAAAGAAACCAGCTTGACTGAATAAAGTACTGGTACATATATAACTAACTGGTCATGGTGCTGAACGGTGACAGGTCTCAGCCGAGCTGCCTGAAGAAGCTTATTTTACCGGTACCAGGAAGGTTTCTGCCAATCTTGGCATTTATGATAGTATGAGGCTCATTCTTTATAACGTACGGGGTAGGCACACAAGCGGGCTATCCATAAATTACATTACAAATTTAACAATATTTGAAACACGTACCAAAAAGAGGAAACTTGCATCTCATTAAATTGCAAATTTGTTATGTGTGTCACATTTCCATAGTATCCTCATCTCTGTGTCACATCTGTCACAATAAACCAGCCCTTCCCCCACCCAACCCCCGAGTGTGACGATTGGATGGTCCCCCGTAATATCACCAAGTACGCTGAATGTTTTACACCTGTAATACATGCAACGAACAAATTTTTCACGGTTTTTGAAGGCCTTTCTCTACAAGGTTGGACTTTAAACAAAACCCAAACTTTTTAGCTTTTCTCACAATCGATTTTTATTATTATTTTTTGTTTGTTTATTTCTTTATTGTAGCACCATTACATAGCGTAATACTTACTGTGTAAGGAGGAGGAGGTCCTAACATGCTGAAATTCTCATAGGGCTGATTCTGCAAAAAAATGAAACGTCACAGTTCATATTAGAAAATATACAAGAGCAACTTCATGAAATATTATGGCTGCCGTCTGCTGGATGTAGCTTCCTACAGAGCTACCAAAAATACACAAATATCTCAAGACAGGCATATGACACTTCCTATGATAGTTAGTGGAGTCAGCCGGCCAGATCTTGGGTAGATTCGACAATACGGTTGCTGAAAGCACTACTAAATCGATTGATTTATCATGTTATCGCTCTCTGTTGGCCGAGGGAGACATTTACAGTTAAAATGAAACTGCCGCTCTTTTCCTTGGAAACAATTTACGGATAAACGAATATGTCGCTATTTATTCCAGGCGCAGAGAAATTGCTTAAATGGGTGTCACTGGCAGACACGTAATCCCACACAGTCTATCTATTTAATAGTTATTTAACTATCGGCCTAGGTCACCTATACTCAGAACAAATGTGAGATGTACACGAGTCTACTACTGTCATGGAGTTAACGCGAACCAGTTAAAATTTAAATAAAGTCATAGACTCATGATAAAGTTTAGACTGTAGATTCTTTGGGATTCCGTGTTTGCCAGTGTCACCTTTTATTTTCAACCTTCACGATCTGCAAAGTAACTGAATTTGAAGCTTAACTACGGCTGAGTTATGACTTTAAAAATTATTTAAAAAACATAACGTTAAATTTAATAAGATTTGTCACACAAATCTACCTAAAATTTATGACTTTGGAAAACCACCACTAGCTGCTAATAGTTGTTGTCACCTACGAACAAAACCGTGTTTTACTGGCTGGCTGTACTGATTAACATGCTTTCATTGCTTAGCAATGCCCTCGGCAATGTTGCTTCGTGGCAGTCATATTGCCTACCCTTCTAAATACATCGTTGTACAGCAGACCGGACATTTTATTGACCATGGAAGGGTTTAGGAAGGACCAGACTGCCTACATTACCAATTCAAATCAGTGTTATTCAGTTCAACAGTGCAAGCACTTTGCTATGAATGACTAAAAGCTACGAAATATAGAACACTGACACACATGAGGACTGAAACACGCTCTTGCCTACTCCTGTTTCGAATTTTATTATCAAATCTGAAGCGTTTAATTCGTAGCTTCAGACATAATATTATGGATGGGTCGGTAACCAAAACCGAAACCGATTATTCGGTTTTTACTGAAAACCAAAACCGAAACCGATTCGGATTTTGAGTCAGTTTTTCGTACGGTGGTCGAAAAATCAAAGATTGATTTGTTGATTTGAATTTTTTAATATTTATCATTTTCTACGTGTAATTCACAGAAGAGTTCCTACTGATTTAAAAAGAAAATAGTAGGGGAAAATGGTGTCACAGTTAGGCCCATGGTCTATGACGCTACTGAAAGTGAAAGCAGGAGAGAGTTAGAAGCTGGTAATACTACTGTTACAAGAAAAAAAAGAGAAATATCTGGTTGGGGTGGAGGATGGCAAAAACCGATACCGACACCGCGGTTTTGTTCGCGTGAAAACCAAAACCGGAACCGAAGTAGTGCAGTTAGTTAATAGGAGATATTCGGTTTGAATTTTCGAAACCAAAGGTACCTGACGAACTTGTATTCACTGTTTTGAGTATAAGTTGAGTTAGGACTTGTCTTTAAATAGTGAGTTTTGTTAAGAAAGCATATGAAAAATATAATCTTCAAGGGCTCAAGATTTTTTCACTTGGCTACTAACACTTTTTCAGGCCTGGAATTCTGTTTTCATTTTCCTAGACTTTTTCTTTCATGTCTTCACAAATTGTTGTGAATCTTGCAGTGTTGTTGTTGAGTTGTACTATGCCACTTACAACTTGTTGCCCGTATTGCTTGCCCGTATGAAGGGTGGCTTTGTTAATTATAATCTTGTCATTGTTCGACTGGATGTTCGTCTCAATCTTGTATGTTTACTACATACGATTGCGATTCTTTCTTTTTTTTTTGTATTGTTGTACTCTTGAGCACAGTTTATGTATTAAAGGCCGGTTTCCACTAAACGAAACTTTGCGGCATCTAGTGCCGTACAATGCAATCAAGTTCTCCTCTATAGTCTGTTCCACATTATGTTTGCAGAAAACTGACTGTTTGACACGACGTTTCCTAGCACTACGAGTGCAAAAACCACGTAAATATCCCACCCGTAGATTCTAACAGTAACTTTGTTGAGTCTACAAGTGTGATATCCAATGTTTTTGCACTCGTAGTGCAAGGAAACGGAGGGTCATACAATCAGTTTTCTGCAAACATAATGTGGAACAAACTATAGCACTTGGTCGCAGAAAGCAAAGAAATGCAGAAAGATATATTTTGTAACACAACAATTATTCCACGTGCCTCCATACGAAAATATTTGTTAGATGCGCGTAGACCTGGGAGCAAGCTGTAAAGGGTAACGACATTACAGCCAGTAGATGGCAGCATGGTAGATTCTTTATGTTCTACCAAGGCACTATCTAGTGGCAGTAATATCGTTAATCTTTACAGCTTGCTCCCACGTGCACGAGGTGTACCAAATTTTCACTCAATAATTAAAGAAGTGCGCAGCTTGTTTATTACGTAACAGAAATTTCTTTGTACATTCCTTTGTTTGCGGCAAAACTCAATGGTGCGAGAGGCTGCAGACTTTCATTTGATGGCAACCCGCCTTTAAGTGATCTTGCAAAAATAAAGTTGTTCCGCACAAGGTTCCGTTCAAAGTTCCGACCAAGGTTTTCAACCTAGTGCTCTCTCTATCGCTCTTCATTTTATTTCAGCATTGGCTGAATTTATGCCATTATTAGGCTTACCACTTTATGCCTAATGCTTTAAACGTAATTAGGGATAGTCCGATATTGATATCGGTATCGGTATTATCTGTATTTATCGGTATTTTTGCCCTATCGGTATCGGACCACTGTAAGGCTTCCGATACAGATATTTGTTATGCCAAGAAATGCAACCTTCTTCCCTGCAAAACTGACACCAAGTGCAGCAAAAGCAAAGCCATTTGCTCAGTTTGGAATGAAAATGTGGCACTTGTTGGTTCTGCTGCTGTAAGTTTTACAACAACCAACTGAAATCTAACTAAGAAAATGAATGTACTGAAGCCATAAGTAAGAATAAGAGTAAAAATGCTGTTATTGCTGCACAGAACTTTTTGGATAATCTCAACAGTTGAAACCCAAGCAAAACCAGAAACCGAAGTTGCATTGTTTGTACAAAATATAAACTTTTAGTCTTGATTTGTTACTATTATCGGTATCGACATCTGTATCGGTATCGTATCGTATCGGATCGGATCGGTTTACCTTTCATCGGTATCGTATCGTATCGGTAAAAAGTCATATCGGCCGATCCCTAAACGTAATATCATCACTTCTTTCCTGTTTTAATGGTGTGTATGGGCCGCCTTCAGCACTGTTAATTCTCAAGCTATGTACAACGTTTTTAAGCCTGTATTAAAGTTAGCTTTGCGACTAACCTTTAATTGACAGGTATTCAGAGAACTACAGCCAACATAACATCGGTTATAATTTCTGGCTAGCCTGTCTGTCGCTAACCAGCTGTCATTCAGAATAGCTGGCAGAGATATAGGGTACTTACATAAACTCACCAAAGAACTCACCGAGCGATTACAAAAAATCGGCCTCGTCCACCAAAAGTGACGTCACGTTCAAGTCTTTTATGAGCTGCCTCGATGCAGTGGAATACGACGCACGTTCATGATGCTCACCATTAACTACCCAATATGCTAACCAGTCCACTGCCGCAACTAGCTTTTTCCAATGAGGGGTACAAGGACAAAATGTTGAGCCACCCATCAACAAAAGTAAACAAATTTAAAGTAAAACTAAACCCTCCCATCTTATATTTCAGTATCATTAATTAAAACACTTAAAAAACATGTGAGAGGTACGAAAACCACTCAGGCTTTATAGTTATTACGTAGTAATGTGTCTAAGTCTTCATTCTAGCAGACGAATTCTTCATTCGTGCGGTCAACACATCCAAGTCTCGTTCGGGTGACGTCACACTTCATCACCTGTTGGCACATGCGCCCAGGCAAGAGAGCGCTCGGCTCTCATTCCATTCCTCACCACTACTGCTAGCAAAGAACAGCATCGCAGATTCTTTTCAAATGAAGTGCGTGTTCCCTAGTCTGCCTCCCCCTCCCCACAAGCAACAAGTGGACACGGTCCAATCGCTTATCTGCCCAGCATTTCGCGTAGAGTGGATTACCGCCCAGCTGAATGAACTTTCACGAGTTTTTGTAGGGTACTGAGTCACGGCAGGGTACGTTCTTGAATACTTTCATTTAATTAATCAGGCAGAGATTGAATTTTGGTTCGAGCTGCTATGGTCAGAGCGGTCCGGTCTCGCAGCCACCATGTTAGAAGCACAACCCGGTGCACATTCGCTAGTATGAACGATATCGTCATTCCTCCAAGGTCCAAGGTGATGATGTGTGACGTCAGTACCAAGCGAGGACGTTCGCTGTCTCGCACTGTGGAAACATCAAACTGAGATTTTAAATTAACTATTGCCATGAGTCCATGAAAAGTTCCGTAGGAGTCATTTTCCGTAGGAGTCATTTTCATAGACTCATGCTATTGCGCAATTAATACGAATGTTGGAAACTTTGCGCAACTTGCAGCTTGTTTTTTTTCGTACTTAACTAACAATAGTGAAATTTAAGATGGAAGGGTTTAGTTTTCCTTTAAGGGCAAAGTGACTCCCAACCTCAACGAAGATGTGGTGAATTTTGTCTTATTTGGGCCCCCAACTGGTGAATTTCGGGCCCCCTGCTTCCTGGGCGTGGGTGTGTTGCAACCTTTGCACCTCCCCTAATTGCGCCACTGCACCAGCCATGCTTTCATTGTCCTGGTTCGTTACTAAGGAATTTTAATGTAAATACTTGGCGATAAATATGTTTATTTCTTATAGTCGCGTGACCTGTTACCTTTTTTTTTTTTTAGCAGGGACCATATGCGTGACAACAGTCTCCTCCATTTGGTAATTTCTTTTTCATCATAATCCTAGCGAAGAACAACTACACGTCAGCCATCCTTAGTCGGTAGCTTCAGCGCAAACACTCCCTCCTCCATTCGATGAGTTTGATGCATCAGCGGTGACGTCACGCTGAGGTATCAGAAAACTCACCGAGCGTTTACAAACCACTTTGATGAGGTGGGGCTTCAGCACTGTGTTGTTCAAAGAGTTTATGAAAGTACCCACAGTTCTGCACTGTACTATTGACTAATCTAATTCCTCACATAGCATAAGTTGAGACTTCTAGCTGAGACTGTCTTAGGTATCCCCGGTTCAGTGTATGTTTCTCCCGAATGCTATTTCGCGTCACGAATCATCACGAGTGGGTGAGTGAATGAATGTATGACACATCAATATATTACAAATAACTGTCCCCAGCCCTACTCTAGGCCTGGCACGCTTTAAAGGTCTGGTGTTTAATCTTGGAAATGATGAGGCATAATGAATATACCAACTGTAACTGGTGCAGTGCCACATTGCTCCTGACGAAACGTGTCAATGTTGGAACATATTTCAGTAATGCATACTGTACAAATTTAAACATTTCTCATTACTACGGGTGTGAAGCATCATGTCTCACTACATGCAAATAATACTCACAGTAATAATTCCTGTTGTAATCTTCTCGGGATCTGTCGCAGCGCCATTGCACACATGACCCTCTTGGGAACCCTGAAGAGACAAAAGAGAATTTCATTAAATGCTCGTATTCCAGGGATCACACCATCAAACCGCAGTTCACGCCAAGTATTTAAAAAACAAAATCATGGGACAGAGTCGCGAAAACAAACCATGATCCAACCAAAATTGTAATGGGCCACCATTAATAATTACTACTAATATAGCTTTTATCATCCCCCCCCCCCCCAACTTATGAATTTGCTTGCAACATTTAATAACTGATATCGGCAACCCGTTCAACCCGTCGGCATGTACCCGTGGTTGGCTTCCTTTACCCGGACTGCAGAAGCTGCTGCTTGCAAGCTATTTCTTAGTAGGCATTGCTGTCGCTATGACCGTATCGTGCTTGCTTGCGGCATTAATAAAGTAGATAATATATAATATAGATATATGTACATGTATTATGTATATATATTTTTTTGGCATTGAAAAACAGATAACGGAAAACGATACTTGCTGGGCCACTCACACAAGCCTCTCACACAAAGCCCACAAAAATAAGAAAAAACAGGTTCGTAAAACATTCATTTAACCAAATGCTGTACTTAAATGTCGCAAACAAATTTATTATTCCTGTCTTTTTTTTTTTTTTTTTGCTGTTTTGCTACACTCATTCAATAATAATATAATAATAGGCTTTACCACACGGGCGTCTCTTCCGAGCTTAATGCATATTGCTTTTCCATTGGTTGTTAATTTTGCTGGTGCCACTGACGTCACAATGCATCTCGACAGCTTACGCACATGCACAAAAGCCAAACCAGACTGGAGCCAGTGACGTTATACGAAATATTGGCGGGAAAACGACTTAACGAGCTGGGGAAGGACCAACCTTCCTGTATACTATCGTTCCACTCGACCTTGCTTTACCACGCAATGCGCAGAAGGAAAACGGAAGGGGGTGAGCCACTAACACCCTTCCAAAGAATTTAAGGTGCGCATACAGACAGGGAAGGGACGTTTAAGAAAACCATTAAGGGGTACGCGTCCCAACTGTTGAGAGAAAGAATCAACCGTATCCGCGTTAACAGATTCACTACTCAGGGCATTCCACACGCACCGAGAAAAAGTGCTTTTCGACAGTCACGATGTGCACTGGAAACAGTCAATTTCCATTGATGACCACGAGTTCGGTTAATACTCGGTGCAAGATCGAAAATTGGCACATGGACGCCAGTATGATCAGATAGACGAGGATATGGTCGAACTTTAACACACTGAACCCTTCGTAACTGTTGCACAGCTGAAAGGTATTTATGCTTGGCAAACACGAAAACAATGGGAGATAGGCCTATATCTTTTTAAGATTTAATAATAATAATAATAATAATAATAATAATAAATAAAAAACCTTAATGCCCCACTAGAAAGCATAACAAAAAGCAAGGGTTCTGTGAGGCACCACTGACAGTCTTCTGTAACTTAAAGGCACAAACACAGTAAGGCAAGCAATGCACTAAAAAGCAATGCTTGTTTCTTCAATTTGACAGAACAAAAAGCAGGAATCAGCCGATATGAGTTTTTACTGATCCGATCCGATACCGATGATGGGTTAACCGATCTGATCCGATCCGATACCGATGATAATATTAAAAAAACACGACTAACAATTTAATTTCCATACAAATGCAACTTCATTGTGTTGTTTTGCATGGGTTCCAACTGCTGGGATTATCCAAAAATGTTCTGTGTAGCAATAAGACCATTTTTACTCTTATTCCTACTTATGGCTTCAGTACATTCAACTTTTTAGTCAAATTTTAAGTTGGTAGTTGTACACTATAGAGCGTTGGAACCATCACGTGCTACATTTTCATTTCAAACTTAGCAAATGGCTTTGCTTTTCACATTTGGTTGTTGCTTTTGCCGCGCTTGGAATCAAGTTTTGCGGGGAAAACAGTTGCGTTTCTTTGCCTAACGAATATCTGTATCGGAAGCCTTACAGTAGTCCGATACCGATATGGCAAAAATACCGATAAATACAAATTATACAGATACCGACATCAATATCGGACTATCCCTACTATAAAGTACACAAATTAGTTTCCGAACTCGGGTCGAAGAAGGAAAGAAGCATTTTTCTGGTCAAAATTTACGTAAGAACCCTTAGTGTGTATGAAATATATGTAGGAGGGAAGGTACTTATCCTTATTACACGAAGAAACGAAGATCACTTAATTATTATGATAATCTATATAACTAAGATCATAATATTTGTTTGTCTGTGTATGTGTGTCTGTGTCGCCAGATTACCGAAATTCCCACCGCTAAGTTATGGAAGTCGTTTGTTTGTATGCGTGTCAAACGGAATTGACTGTAGTAATGATTGAAACTGTGTTTTCAACAAAGAGGCACAGTTGCACAGTTCCATGCAAGCTTGGGCGACTGCTAATGGGAGATCACTGTATTTTCATTCAAATGGGAAATCACAATAATGCTCTGCTATTCTTAGAATTATTCAGTTCAATCGTGGCTATATTGGGGCCTCGGCCCTATAGGCCACGTGCCCGCCCTAAAACTATATACATTAAGCCAACATAATGCAAACACAGACAAAAATATCGGGGGACTTTCAACACTAGAAATATATAAGCGTGCTCTGCTATTCCTGCAAATTTTGGGGGACTAGCAACAATGGGAATACATAAGAATGTTCTTCTATTCTTGGAAATTTTAAAGGGTTTAAAGGGTTTAACGAGCGTTAACCACTCCTGGTCATCTGCCCGAAGCCCTAAGGCCCTTGGAAATTTTGGGGGACTTGCAACAATGGGAATCCATAAGAATGGAAAGTTTCCTTCAACAACAGGGCGTGCATTCAAATAAAATAACAATGGGCTAAATCGACTGAACCAGGAAAATGCGTGTTAACGTTGTTACTCACGATATCGCAACATTTGCAGGGTGAATTTGTCGACGTTCATGACCCAAGAGAAGTCTGGGATACGTTGCGAAAAAAATTCGCCGAGAGGGCAAAGTTGAGAAAGTTGCTCGCCTTAAAGGACCTATGGCACTGTAGGCTGAAGAAGGGAGAAGACATACGCGACTATGTAGAAAAAATAAAAGAACTAGCAAGAGTGGCCCAATCCAAAGGGTACACAGGAATGACTGAGGAGTTCGTAGCTAAAAGCAGTAGACATCACAATTGCTGGTTAAAAATGAGTTAGCTGTTAGACCTATTTTATATTTTAGGCGTAATTGTCAACTTTTAGGCCTAATTTTTACCTGTAGTTTTAATTTCGTAAGTAGCAGCGAACGGAGAATTGGATTGTACGGAAAGCATATTCATATTGCAACACGGTGTGAAAAGTGTTACAACGTAACGCACAACGTAACCTATATAGATCAGTGGTAGTAGGAAAGTGACGGGAGAGATGTAATAGAGAGACGTCATAATGTGCTGCTGATGAAGCCAGCAAAGACTCACAACAATAATTTGACGTTGCCGTGGTAACGTGATTTTAGGCCTAATATTATTAATTGCAGTTTTGTTATTTCCTAAGTACCATGTAGGCGTAATGAAGAATTTGCTTCGAAGGTAAGCCTATTCATTCATGCAACAAGCGATGAGACTATTTAAACGAAGCTAAAATCCTTTTGATTTTACCGCTGTGTGTTATCCTTAGGATTTCACTTCGACGATCAAATGTTATTATTTAATTTAGTTATGTCGAAGAAGCCTATTAGCGATTAGGAAGTAACGATGTTTTAATTTGCCGTGTTTTTTAACTAACGTGTGACACTGAAACTAACGTTGTCAATAGTGATCGTCTCTGCCTGGTACAAATCCGAAGTTGAAAAAAGCGACGGACAGACGGACATCCAGACGGACGGACAAAGTCGTTGCAATGGTCTTCTCAGTAGGTACGGCTATACAGAAGACTAAAACTAGCCATATAAGGGGGCTGCACTTGTTGTTATTAAGACGCATCCCCAGCATTTTCAAGGGGAAAATATCATACAAATCAATATAAACGATATCCTCTCATGATCCTGTGAAGACTGTTCTGGAGCACCTCGTAAAACGTGATAAATAATCTGTGTTGGTAGTTATTGGCTCCTTTGCCAAGTTTTACTGTTATAAGACTGAAAAAGTCAAGCAGTGCACAAACATACAAAAAGCACGACGTTTCGACGTTACTTTCTTCTCGTCATCAGGTGCACAAAATCCACAAAAGTTTCGTCAATATTTAAAAATTACAGTTCATACAGCTTAAGCATAGGGTATAAGTAAATATTTTTAAGCTACGTAAATAAAACATAGAAAAATTACTAGGCCAGCCCCCCCCCCCTTATATGGCTAGTTTTAAGAATACTCCAAGAAGTAATGACATCAAAACTAACGGTTGTTTGAAGAAATATATTCTTTTTTAATATAACATTTATTTGAATGCACGCCCTTTTGTTGAAAGAAACTTTCCATTATTATGTATTCCATTGTTAAAAGTCCCCCGAAATTTCGGAGAATAGCAGAGCATTCTTATATATTCCCATTATTGAAATTCCGTCGAGTCTAACCAGGAGTGGTTAACGCTCGTTAAACCTTTTGAAACCCTTTGATATTTCTAAGAATAGAGCATTGTTCTGATTTCCCATTTGCATGAAAATACGGTGATTTCCCGTTAGCAGTAGGCCAAACTTTCATTAGATCTAGTTAGAGCCAGGGTTAAGAGATGTAGAGGCCTAGATCCCATTGTAAGAAAATATTGTGACTGTAAAAAAACATGACGTCATCAGTACTGTGCCTCTTTGTTGAACAGAGTTCGAATCATTACTTATATAGACAATTCCGTCTGACAGACACGCTAACAAACGAAAGAATTATCGAAATTTCCACTGCGGCTTCAACAGAATTAGGAGTGGGAGTCTCGGTGATCTGGCGACACACAAACAAACAAATATTATGATCTTAGTTATATAGATTAAAAAGAACCTAAAGCTTAAAGGGACATCCGGCCTGCCTTATAACATTCCGCCTGCCTTATAACAGTTCGCGCTGGTCGCCTTCCGCGCATATGCGAACACCAAGGTCACCTGAAATAGTAGCTGAGTTCTTCGCAGCGAAGAACTTGGTTACTGTCTCATTTGGCATTGCGCCTAATAAACGAACCAGCATGAACGCATTAATCGTGTCGTCACAAACCGGAATGATTCTCGTATTTTAACATCACAATTTATAATTTTCTTGGCTAGTGTCTTATGATTTTGCTTCGGCGATCTATTGGAATAATTTATTTTATTTTTTACAGCATTACGCTTTTAGATTTTTGATCTCATGGTAATTATTAGCAAATTAGTACATGCACACACAGAAATGAAACGTCATGGTGATTGTAAGCGCACAAAGCATCATATACTTACGGGGCGTTTGTAAATAAAGTTCCATTATATTCAACAGAAAGCTCATAGATGCCACATTTTAAAATGGAATTTTAGCTAGGGAAAGATTAACGGTAAGGAAATAGACCTTTGGGGCCGTACTTGATGTGGAGGATCCAGAAAAATTTCGCTGAAGGTATGTCCCTTTAACCTGGGCAAACAGGTAAGCATTAGGAGAACCAATTAGTGAGAAGGTATGTCCTTTTAAGTATTTTTATTTTATTTTAATACTTATAACTATAGCAGTTGAGGCGACATTACGTCCGAAACTTTGTTTTTTCTTCGTAATATAGGTGATAATTTGGGAGAGTTGTCGTGTGACACTCGTAGAATATGACAAAGATTAAATTTCTCGTTTGCTTAATTATTTCGACCTTCATTTTCTTTTAGTTGCAAGTGACATCTGCGTGTAATATCACTATACGCATGACCTGTGTTTTATGATTCAGTTCCGTCTATTGAATTAATTGGTTTAAAGCTGGAATGAATAGTCAGACTAGCCGTACAAGGAAGTAAAGATCGAACAAAGAAAAATTACCTAAGACAGGAGTTTCATAGGTGAACAAATTAAATAAATCCGTACAATTTGAGCTAAACCGTACAATGTACGGATAAAACAACCAACTCTTTGCTGTTTTTAGTATTTGTATTGAACTTAATGTTCCATTTCCCATGTACGATTAAAGTAGAATTTTATTCAAGGATCTAATTATAAATAAACAGATCTATAGAACATACGTGGCTACCAATGCACTCTTTCATGTAATTTCCAGTAAAATGTGGTGCTAGTATATTTTAAAATATCACTGAAAAACTATACCATAATTTTCTGTTTATTTGTTATCAGATTAATGCTTGGCTTGCACAAATAAAGTCAATAAATTATTTCCTAGTAATTAATTTAAGTAATTAACCGTTTAGGACAAAAAAATTAGAGCTCGTATCCCCATACTCACATCTGAAAGTGAACGCAGTTTGTTTGAAATGTTTAATGTTTGTATGTGTGTGTACGCGTACACGCTTAATTTGTGTATTATACAGGCTTTTTTTTAAATATTAGGCTGTGTTTGTTGTTTTATATTTTAAGTCTGTTTCGTGCGAGTGGCTATATGTGTATATTGTGTGCATTTATAATTTCTGACACAAGCAGACTCCTAGATAGGGCAATTTTTTTTGCCTGTGTTTGTGTTCGAAGGTTTCTGTTTGAGTTCTAGTTCTTGTGAGTAATTACGTGTTCATTTTGTGTATGTCTTTTTAATCTTTCAATATTGTAGGCGTTTTGCTGTTTATGGCATCTGTTTTGTATGTGTTTGTGGATTTACGCTGTTTCGTGTGCGTGTATTGTATTTTTGTATATATATTGCATTGTATCTATGTTGCGTATATTGTATTTTGAGTGTGTATTTTTTGTGTGAAATGTCCAACCGTTTTGTTTGTCTGATTAGTGATGTAAATGTATGCATATACATGGAGGCTGGCAATCCGTCTGATATCTCACAATCCTTGTTCTCTGGAATTGGAGTTCAAATTACAGTTCGTTGTGTTTGAGTGAACTCTAATCGATTTTTATTTGTGTACCTTCACAGCTGTGAGTATGGGGATATTCGCTCCAATGTTGTAATTTCTAAACGGCGAAGCCATTTTTTGTTCACTTAAAGCAACATCCGGCCTGCCTTATAACAGCCACGAGCAGCCATGTGTCCGCACGCTGCCATCGCTAGATTCGGCATAGTAGTACTACAACGTCACTTCCGCACTCGTCTTCTCGTGATCACGTGAACGACGTCTAGCCTAGCAGACGAATTGCGGGTCACATGAAAGCATTGACGCAAAAACTATGTCATCACAACCGGAAACAATGAAACGTCATGCAAAGGATCATATACGTGCTGGACGCAGTAGCCTACCAATATTCAACAGGAAATCTCCTAGACGCCACATTTTAAAACGCTTTTTTAGCTATAGGGATTGATCGTAACAGTAAGTAACTAAAACTTTGGGGCCGTACTTGATGTGGAGGATCGAGAAAAATGGCGCTGGGAGAAATGTCCTTTTAATTTATTGGCTTTGTTGCTTCCTTATTATTGTAATTGCCACGGTCTGGTCTATCGTGTGTAGGGTACATCCACTGTCCGCATACAATTTAGTTTGCGAAAAGACGAAACGTCAGAAATGTGTATGTATGTTTATGTTTTGTCCAAGTTTGTCCCACGTTTGTTGTTTGATAGGAACACAATTATAGCGTGTGTCTGGACTGAGCATATATCATCTCGATGGGTAGTTTATTCTGCATTGTTGTAGGCAGATGCAGTATCGTGGCAAACAATCGTGGAAACAATCCAACTGGCTTCCCGAAGCCGGCATTAAAGAACTAAATAAGTCATTCAATCATGTAGGCGGCCCAATTTTGAACCCGCAAGACCTCAAAATTAGAGACTTCGGAGACAAAACTATGATTTAAAACTTGAAGATTTAAGCGAAAACCAAGACCATTTCATTTTGGTTCTCCACAACGAGTTAAGAGATTACAGACTACAGATTTTTATTACGAAGCCGGGGCCCTTACTATGCTAACTCAAACAGGATACAACGACAATGTTACTTTCGCGTGCCGAGCATTGTTACATCTTGTTCGAGTGAGCTATAATCCGGTCTTGTGCGCCTCACCTATTGTTGCCCCATTGTTACATCTTGCAACATTGCCTTCTGGGGTTTCTACTCCTCCCCCTGTATACGGTAAACCGAAAGTATGGTAATAACCCAACATATTATCAGCACTGTTAAGAAAGCTTTCAAAACGCTCGGCTTCTTGAAGAGATCTTTTTTTTTGTAACAACGGGCTACGAAAACCATTGTTTCAATCTACAATTTACAGCGTATTTTAAGTTATGGTTCTATTTTCTGGAACCCATTCCCATCCCCATATCCATACCCATTGTATCTCATTGATGAGCTTGAGAGGGTACAAAAAAATCGTAATTCGATTTCTATACTACAAATTCTTTTTAAACCGTAATAACTTTACATTCAGATAACTGACAGGAATTCCAAATTCCAACACTCAAACAATTTCCTATCTGCCTTGGCTTGAACTTCACGTATAAACTTATTCATAACAGAATTTATTGTTCAGAACCGCCGCCATGCCTCCTGCCTTCCATCTTTTAGAAAAAATGTTTTTTTTTATTTGGTGTGCCTATAGTGTTCAAACTGAATACCGGAAGTGCGTATGACGCTATTCATTTTGTAACTTTTGTAATCCACATTCATCACTTTCAGCAGTCGGAAACTATCTGCCCAAACTGTCTCACCTCTCACCATTCTCCCTGATTTTTTTCAGGTTTTTCTTTTGCATGTAGGTTTTTTCTCCGCGTCGTACTTGTTCATGGTTTTGATTGGGCTTTGGTTTCGGAATGGGGTTGTGATTGCATGTAACTTTGCAAATAAATAAATAAATATACATGTGAAAAACGTCTGGTACCCCCTTTCAAGTAAACGCTTCCTGCTCCGGGCGAGCAACTTGAGAACAGTCAGACCAAACTAAGAAGAAATGGTCGCGGCATCTTTCTTGATGCATCTTTCAAAATTCGCATTCTGTGCAATCACGATTCTGTAGCTTGATGCCCGTGTAAATTTGATGCGATGCCCTAGGAATTCAACACTAAAGAAACGATACGGTAGCACACACAACGGGTCAAACCGGGGTTTTCAGCTAGCGACGTGTATTGGTAGATTGGAGCACAAAATACAGATCATCATAACGTTACCAAAAACAAAAAAATTAAAAAATATTTTTATAATATTTACAAATTTTCGGTCAAGGATGATTTTTTTCACTACACAGAGATTTCCGAAAAAAGTATAACAGCCGATAAAAGCATAAATCACAAACCATAAATAGTAAACACGTCTGACTACAGTCGTTTATCATAGTTTTTGTGAGACCTCACACGTCAACTAATAATGAGGTAATTGTCATCTTATGAAAAAAAAAAACCGAAAAAACACCTTAACCTAGTAATAGTAAATAGGTATTTTCCTCCATCGCAGTACAGTACAGCATCCTCGACAACTACTGGTACGGTATATCATTGAATCTCCAGAAATCTTGGTTATGACAGATTAATCGCAGAGGATGACGTGTACTGCGATGGGAATGTGATAAAAACACTCAGTTCACTATTAGTAGTGTACGTTTTCACGCTGCTGTTTTAGTTTTAATGTAGCCATTGATGTTACTAAATTACATGAATGGTATAAGTTTCGATAAATTACAATGAACTACGAAAAACTACAATGAACAGTTTTTACATTGTGAACTTTAATAAACAACAGAGCGCTTGATGACAAATTCTGCATTATAAGATATATAAAATAAACAAAGGTCCGTCGTAGCACTCAGGTGTTGTAGCAAGGACTAGACGAAAAGATGTCACATGTCTTCTTCTGGCAGGAACTCGAACTCTGGTTTCCCGAACACTCGAATGCTCCAAACTTTGACTACAAAGACACGACATCACTATTTGCAAGAGTGAGATGCTATTTGCCGTATAACTAACAGGGGAGGGGTCACCCGCGATTTTTAATACGCGAGTGTTATTTAACCTGACTCAATCATGATACTAGGGCAATTGATATACAATGGACTTCGATAGGGAAAATTCAGTTTGTCAATTAGATGCGTCATATTTTGATGTTTTTACTCTAAACCCCGATAAATAGCGCTGACGCGACAAAACGTCACAACGACAGCCGGATTACACGCGTAGAAGAAACCGTAGCGATACATAAAAATACTGCGCATTCGAACACCAATCAACAAGGATTCGCGACTGCACGGACGCACTGAAATCTCAACAGATCGCCCAGAATCATGTGAATGAGAGAGGAATGCGGCCTTGAGGCTGTTGCTAGGCAACCACGAGAGAACAGCGGACAACCCATCACCAAAACTGAAAAGAGAGAATTCTTACCTTTGCGTGTACATCATTTGGAAAATCGTTATTCATCGAACGGTCTAATGATCACGAGCTTATCAGTAAAATGTTTTGTGTGTAGCGCTGAAAAACTGCCTACCCGCTCAAACCGTCAGCCGCGGTCAATACCTCAACTGAATCGAGGCAGCTGCTGTTTTGATGCAGTATGTGAGCGCCACTGTGCGGGGTTTTCCCTCGTGCACGGCTCGAGATTCGTTGTAACGCGTGGTTTTCAGGGTAGGAGGGTTGGTAGGTCAGGGTGGGTAGGTAGGCCGCTTTTCTGTTACGTAAGTTGGCGTTGGGTTTTCCTGGAGAACAGGTCGTGGCGTCATTTAGAGTTTTAGGCGTGACTTCTTTCGACGCACCTTATATTTCTGTCTCAAATCAAAATAAATAACGAAACAACAACAAAATAAAACAAGTAAAAAGAAATGACCGTAGGCGACTTCATTCTCAGGTGGTGAACTGCCGGTTGTTATAGTCATTGTGATAACTTAAGAGTAACTTCATTTTCCATAGTTTGATTGTAGACATGTCAAATTACATGCCCACCCATGCCAAAAAAAAAAAAAAAAAATGCGCGCAGCCAAGTCCAAGGATGAAAACAAGCTTCATGAAAGTTCCCTGGGAATTTGACATAAATTAGCCAAGCACCGCTTAGTGCTTACTGCCGAGTGTTACAGGCCTCCAAGGGACTTAAAGAACCCCCTTCCCTTGCTAGATTCGCTGATTTTTTGACCCCATGCATTTTGAATTACAAATTTACAGTTTTGCTCCTCCTAAGCAAAATTCCTGGGTATATCACTGCTTTAAAAAAAAAAAACGATCTCTGTACAGTACATCCGGGCACTAATGGGAGTAATACAAGTTATAGTTTAATATCAAGAAACAAAATTACTAAGGTTTTTGATCTTATTTGAACAGGTTCAGTTCTAGACCCACGGAAAAACGCAAAACAAAACAAACAAACAAAAACGCAAAAACTACCTCTTTACTGTAGACCACTGATTTTAACGCACAACTTTCAAGATTATTTTCTTTTTCTTTGTGTCACTGCATCCGGAGAAGAAAAATGCAGGGAAACAGTCGAATAGGATCCTTTTTAACTGCCATGATTATCTCGCAAATGAGAGATGCAATGTTCCTTGGCCTTTATATCGTACGGCAATCTGCACGAGCACAGCACCATTCTGGGGCCAACTTTTTTTCTAAATGCACAAGCAGGGGATGGACAAGGGCCAGACTGGAAAAAGCAGCCATAAAAGTGTCATTATATATCACCCCCCATTATGGTAAGGGACCCATCAAGTGTTTGACGTTATAAAGTAGTGATGATATCAGATTCAGGATGGCTGTCACTCAAACTCAACTGTCAAACATTGTTGGGGAAATAAATTAGAGAAAATTACGAATCGGCCCACGCCATCCCCTCCCTTCCCCATGTACAGCAAGACAGTAATTATTATAGCCAATTCTTAGGGATAAAGATTGGTATAGATTCGACGCGCTCCTAGGCAATGCCGTGGTACCAGAAGGGAAGAGGGACAATTTTGCTGTGTAATCCCAATGGCAAATCTCTAGGATGCTTTACATGCTACAATTGACATGAGCACGAGTCATCACAGGGCCCTTCTCTTCCAGAAAATCCCAGGGGTGGCTGAGGAAAGGAATGAACCCGGGACCTCTTGCCACATATGAGATGATTGCACACCATTAGGCTACTTTGCCCCATACTTTACAAGAGCGGCTTGGTATCTGAATCATTCACTTCCTGTGAAACGCATGGAAATCTGGTTTAACTGAACAATTAAGTGAAAAGCTACACGCGCATATATACCAACTTTCAAAATTATCACAAAGTGAACAATTTATATAACATTTTATGCTATGTTGGGATGGGTGTAAGCCACCCCATACTCCTTGGGAGGGGGGGGAGGTTTGAACTTGCTAGCATAGGATGAAATTTGGTGCGGACGCACATAAAGGTTAACTGGAAACAGTTAACCTTTATGTGCGTCCGCACCAAATTTCATCCTTTTCACAGTTTGAAACATTTTTTTTCTTTTTTGGTCCGAAGCTGACTTACTCAGTACCTTACCAAAAATGACAAATCGAACCCTCCATTCTAAGCTGAAAAAAGTAATTTAAAACAATGTTAATGCCGTACATCCAGAAAACAACCCTTTTGGCCAGCAAACAAACACACTGCAACTGGCTATACTTTGTTCCACATTATGTTTTCAGAAAACTGACCGTATGACGCCACGTTTTCTTCCACTACGAGTGCAAAAAATCCGTAAACATCCCATTCGTAAACTCTAATAGTAACTTTGTAGAGTCTCCAAGTGTGATATCCACATGTTTTTGCACTCTTAGTTCAAGGAAACGAGTCGTCATCCAGTCAGTTTTCTGAAAACATAATGTGGAACAAACTATAGGCTAAAACATTACATTAAATATTTTCTATAATACTGAAAAAAAATCTACAAAACGACCTAACCAATTTTATTAGTACTTTTGCATGATGTCGTTCTTATTTTAACTCCTGGCGTCTATTACTTTTAGTGGAGAATTTGTAACTCTAAAAAGTCCCTATTGAAACACGTTAGATTCGTCCCTATTAGTTCAGTCCGAGTTTTCAGAGGGCGCCACATGTTCCATCTAGAAATTTTTGCTCATTTTTCAACTCAAATCTAAAGTAAACTAAATTACAACTAAGCTAGGCTAAATAATAATTAAATATAAGCTAGTTTCGTTTAGTTTAGTTTAATTTTAGGCTAAAAACTGAGTAGAAATTCCCAAATAAAACATGTGGCGCCCCCTATAAACTAAGACTGAACTAACACGAATGTATCTAAGACGTTTCAGTATGGGTCTCCGTCACAAATTCTCCTCCCAAACCCTATAAATTCTTGCTTCGGAAAAGAAAACTTGACGTAAACACTGAGGAACAGAGGGAAGAAAGTGCTTTGTTGGTGGGTTTGCTATCAGGCAATTATAGAGAGACTGGTTGGTCAGTCTGATTGCCGACATTTCTGGGTGCGAAATACAATGCGACTGGCACTACTTTGGAAATATGATTAATCAGCGACTATTAATTTTGCCAAACTTAAACTTTTCTCTAGGTTATTTACGAAACGATTTACAATTACATTATATCGTAAGGAGCTCACAACCATAAGACTACCTAAAGGGGTGGTATTATACAACACCCCATAAGGATAAAGGGACCTATCAAACCCATCAAGTTTTCGACATATAAAGTTGTGATATCAAAGCCAAGATGGCAACCATCAAAGTTCTCCATCCGAACCCTGATCACCATCACTCAACCTTAACGGACATCTTGGTTAACTTAATGTTTCCGTTTAAGTGGTGGATTTAAGGAAACTGGCTTTGGAGAAAAAGCTCTAAAAGGACCCATTTCTTTCCCTTCCGAAATTTTGAGATTTTTTTTCGGGCTGTCTGGTACTGCTGTGTTCTACATTATTTGGCCTTATTTTCTTGACTGTGTGGAAATGCCCCTGGAAATATAAATGAACGCCGAAAAGACCCCAAGAAGGCCTTTTTACCAGGTCGAAGACCCGGGGGCCTTCGACCTGTTTCTGCTTTACAATTAAATCGAATTTTTGTATCGTAATTGTGTGTTTTCTAAAATTAATGAACTAACTAAACTAACTTATCTTAACTTCTTTCTATTTTACAATCCAATGTAAAGCAAACGGTCACTTTATTGGAAATATAATTAGTCAGCGACCATTAATTATACCAAAGTTCAGATTTTCTTTAGGCTGGTCAAGAACCGATTTATAATTCCATTTTCATAAGGAGCTCAGACCCGATACTTTCGCAAAATCAAAGAGGTGATATAAAAAAAAACCATGACGATAAACGGCCCCATCAAGTTCACTCAACCGTAACTGATTCCTTGGTGATTGTCAGTTAATTTGCGTTTCACAGTTCGGATCACAAACTTGGTGGCAGCCATTTTGGCTTTGATATCACTACTTTACATAGCAAAAATATGATGGGCGCCTTTGCCTATGGAGTTTTTGTATGGCTATTATTTTAGTTATTGGAGTCATAAAGTAATATTTTGGCCAACAATGGTAAAAAAAAAATAGTAAGTAAATCATTAGCATAAATTTT
Organism: Lithobius niger; assembly: GCA_023313725.1. Taxonomy (NCBI): domain Eukaryota; kingdom Metazoa; phylum Arthropoda; class Chilopoda; order Lithobiomorpha; family Lithobiidae; genus Lithobius; species Lithobius niger. The sequence continues at coordinate 20,782 of JAHWFP010049739.1, read as the reverse complement.
GATATTCGTTTTAAAAGTGAAAATACGTGGTTGAGGGGGGAAGCAGCTTTCAATATTAAACTATTTATGCACAGAATGTGCACAGAATGTGCCCCAGGAGGGCAAATCCAAGGATTAGAACCGGCAAACCTCCAATCTTGTTATGTTGACACACTGTCCAGAAAACCCTGGATTAAAGCCCGTAGCTGCTAATGCTTCAACTTGGTATCTCACAGATTCGAACAATAGGACACATTTCAATTTAACTTATTTAACCCAACTGACGCCTGTCATTATTCGTCTTCCAAAAAATAATCCATACTCAAGTTTTTATGCGAGCGATAATACTCTTCTGGGAATCTCTACCCTATAGCAAAGACGAGAGGAACGAATTTTCTGCAGAAATTCAAGCGGATAAATCAGGATCTTTGATATGCCACACCTACTCCGACCATGAGTCAAACCACAACAATGAAACTAGATGTACAGTATTGTACCATCAACCATCCACCATCCAGCATTGACCATCCAGCATCGACCATCCACCATCAATCATCTACCATGAACCATTGACCTTCCACCATCGGCCACCAACCATTCACCATTGACCAACTTTCATCGACCATCCACCATTCATCATCCACCATCAACCACCTGCCATGTTTTATCGACCATCAACCACCTACCATCAACCATCTACCATTGACCATGTACCATCGACCATCTACCACCCACAATTAACCATCCACCATTGACCATCTGCCATCGACCATCCACTATCCGCCATTGACCATTGGCCACCCACCATTCACCATCCACCATCCATACTCTCCGCCATCGTCCATCTGCCAACGACCATCAACCATCGACCATCCACTTTCGACCATCCACTGTCAATCATTGACCATCGACCATCCGCCAGCCAGCATTGACCATCTGCCAAGTACCATCGACCATCCACCATAGAGCAACCACCATAGACCATCGACCTTCCACCATAGAGCAACCACCATAGACCATCGACCTTCCACCATCGGCCACCCACCATTCACTATCGACCATGTACCATCACCTTCCACCGTCGACCATTGTATTGACCATCGGCCACCCACCATCCACCATCCACCATCAACATTCAACCATTCAACATCCACCATCGACCATCTGCCAATGTACTGCTGCTTGGCCCCAGCAAATGACCTTATGGCCCAGAGTAGCCTAGTAGTAGTTGGTCGGCCCTAAACTGTTTCACTTGCATTATACCCTGCAAACCCCAATGCAAAGAAGAAAAAACAAACGAAAGTCAGACAGACATTTTTTATTATCATAACATCATTAAAACTTTGAGTTTTTAAAATTAACATTGTTAAAATTGTGCGGTTTAAAAGTGTAGTGTTTCTATTTACAGTGTACATTATATATTTCTAGCATGATCATCATACATAGGCATATAATGCAATATTATTAGATAAATGATGATTTTAAGATGATGTATAACACTTCGGACAAAACTGTAAACACCATGGGGTCGTAGCTAACGGGAAGGGGGCTGAGGGACAGGATAGCAGTGAGAGCCATCTTTGATTTTATGCTTTTCTTATCCAATGTTATCTTCTGCAGGCCTGAACTGTCTAAGATGAAAGAGAGTAGCAACTGGACAGTTATAGAAGGGCGAATCCCAATTCCAAGCAGGGATGGAAGAAGGGGAGATTAATTGATCTGTCTATATACGACGGCGATGGTTTAGGAGGAGGGAGGGTGGCGTATCACCGGTTCACGGACATTTTCCCCTGACAATTTCTTCCCAGAAAAAAAGTGTAAATGTACATTAAAAATTATGTTATATTTACACGCTTTTTTGCGCAAGTCATGTTGTATTTATTTCAAGTGCAAATACCAGTACCGGCTTACAGAGGTAGTAGAGGCGGGACAAAGAAGGTACAGAACCTAACCTTGCCTATATAGTAACAATGTCAGAACACAAATTTGAAAAAAATAAAAATACTTCGTTACCTGCAAGAAACTTTTCCCCAACCCGTTGAAGTGTTCAAGCCAAGGCACCTAATCTACTCGGTAATCTGTAACAACTCTCCATCATACCCAGTTTCTCTCCCGTTCCCCATCCCCCGTGAATTTTGGATAATATAGGTATTGGTCTATTACCTCTTTTAATGTAAAACGGATCAAGAAAACGAAGCCTATAGCACACGTTAGTAAAAATAGGCCTTACATTTAATGAACTAAACAAACTGCTTTGTAAGGTATTTGTTTTAATTGTGACAAATGTCTGGGGGGTGGGGGGGGGGGGACGCGATGAGGAATATGTTGAGTAGAATAACAGGGTTACTAGGAATATGTTTGCTACCGTTTTTGAGAAGGGAAAGCAATATCTGGGGAGAGGGAAGTGTCCATGGGAAGGGGGAGAGCGGAAATGTCCGAATACCGTACCAGTTGGGAGGCTTAAAATTCAGTTTCCGGGAGCCCAAAAATTATTAGTTGCTCCTTCAGAAAAACAAATGTCTAGCTACGACCCCGACAATCATCAAATTAACAGACGCTTTTTAGGCATCAGGAGATGAAAGCTGCTGGATAAACATGATATTTCAGTACGGGTGTGTTTCCTTGCATAGCTTGAAAAGTTTTGCGCTACAAAAACTGATCGGGCTGTTTGAGGCAATCGGCATATTTCTTATTACATTTGGCACTTCAGATCAGAAAAACCTTTATAAATTGTAAATGGACAAACAGTAAAGAGTATATAAGTAACCAACACGAAATAGCGGAACAAACTTTTGGTTCAAAACCCTACAAAAATGTCGACATCTATGGCAAGTTAAAAGTTAAAAGTCGATGTTCACAAGTGAAAGATTGTAAGGCTCTACGCTGTGCCATCTATCGTGTATTGTATGTAGCATTAACCTTTACAGCTTGATCACGAAACCTAAAGCCCTACGTCCACAAATTCTAGTTAATCACACAGGATTATCTCATGTTTATTTTGTGATAAAGTTTCTTGATGTATTGCTACGTAAGCTGCAAGATTTGACTGGTACATAAAGCGATTTCCACACTTGTAACTATAATGATGCTCATTTGAGCAATATCGTGACCTGCTATAACAATGGTTAAACAATGCTTTACCGATTGCTGAACATATTGCCCCCGTTTTTCGTATAATGCCGCAAAACGGGGGCAATAACTTCAACAATCCTTAAAGCATTGTTTAACAATTGTTGGCTACAAAGGGTGGCATAACTGAGCATTGCTTTGTTGGCATTACGCTCCCGTTTGTTTAACGTGTAGCGCGAATTGGCGCTCGTGTCTATGCATTGTTAGACGCCCTCTTGTTGCCTCTTCAGCAACAAGCGCGAACGGATTGGGCTGGATTGATACTTGGGTGGGTGACCACCTG
>JAHWFP010049738.1:60820-90467 GCA_023313725.1 Lithobius niger | reverse complement strand
ATTTTGCAGACAGTACCATATTCAAAAAATTGACCAAGATCTTACTATATCTTAAAACAAGATCTTGCAAGGTCTTAGCCAAGTTATTGTCAAGATCATGCGAGTTCTTGACCAAGACGAAGGATGAGCAATAAAAAAACAAGACCTTGCTTTATGAAGTTGTTTTAAATTGATATGAAGTGGTGGTTTATCCACTTTTCTATACAAAGTTGGGCATGTGTTGACCGAAACTAGATAGACAAGCATATTAAGTATGCCTAACTAGGATGATTTGGCCAAAAAAATACAGGATATTATTAACTAGGCATAGGCCTAACTTGATAATTATTTTATCACAAAACAGCAAGGCAAAACTTAAAACTGGTTTCTGAAATATTCTTTTTCATAATAGAATCTTTCATTACAAAGTTTTTTTCTCTTACACCCTTCCATCTTCCATTAGGTTTAACCCTCATTTACATAATATGACGTCCAGTATCTTTCACACCTTAACTTATTAGTACACCTGGTTACGCCGGTTAAATTCTGCTTAGGCCAAAGAAAAATGGCGTAAGCAGCATTTACAAGGCAAATTAGGCCTAACCCTTGGTTTAGCATCATAGTATATTTTTTTATAAAGTCGACAAAGATAGCTGATATATTCATTTACAAAAAAAATCCCAGTAGGCCTAAGAACAATATTTTTTTTTAAGTTCTGGACCTATTTCACCAAAAAGAACATGAATACCAAGCAAAAGTAACATCCGCTTTGTGTATATAGACTAGGAAAATAGAAAATGGTGAATTTAGTCGAGACAAATAACTTTTTTTTTTCATAACTGGCCATTTACGGGTAATACGAGATCGAGACTATTGACGGTCCTTGCTAGGTTAACACTGCTACATTTTGTGTGGTAACATACAGCACAAAACTGTGGATGGAGGTTTTTTTTTGTAAAAAAAATTCTCATGCGGAAACTCTGTGACAAAATGTGCGTGTAGGAAGGCAGGGTGCTTCGCTTTTGTTCGAACTACTTTAACAAATTTAGTACTTTTTAGCCTAGGGAGTTTTTCTCCAATGAAAAAAATAAAATGAGGCATAAAAAAAAAAGGACAAGCACTAGATGATGTTGGTAGGCCTGCCTACACTTACTTTTGACATAAAATCTCGAAAACACATCAGCCTACATTTTGTAGAGGCTACACACAACAAAACAACACATGGCAAAGATGTTAGTATCTGGCCAGGGGTAAATGAAATCTAGAATGGAAATATTTTTCCACAAAAATCCCCAACTTTTTCCCAGTCAAAAAATTAACCCAATCAGCAAGTCTCACACAATGAAGAACATTTACCCCGTTTCCAGCACTATAGCCTAAGCATATTTAATTAAGTCTTGTTTCAATTAATTATTTGCAATAATTAAGTCATTTTACATTAGTTTTTTTTACTTTGGTTTCATCCTTTTTTTTTTTTTTTTGCACTCGTTCATCTGCGCAATACCAAACTAAACGAATCCGAAGTAAAAAAAAAAAAAAAAGCTGTAAATAGGTCTATGAAAAAAATTAATGGGCAGAATAATAGGTCGAAGCAGTAATAGGTCGAAATAAAAAATACTTAGGCAGAGGAGCCATTTCAGAAAAATAAATTCTGAATTTTAAGTTGGTAGACTACCCAGCATCATAGTATGTAAAGTTTATGGTAGCCTTAGTTATTCATGCTTGTTGTTTTTTTGTAATCTATAAATAAATAAATTTAAAAAAATGTATAAGATCAGTTTTATTTAAACCCAACCATTTTACACGTTACATCGAGAGCTCCAAACGATTTTCGAAAACAGTCTTAAGATATTGCCAAAAACCAGAAACAACTAAACCTAAACGTGAGCAAATCCAGTCCTTTGATTTTTGTCTGAACCAAACGTCCTTAGCATTGTTCTCCGTATAAATAAAATCCGTAGCATACTTTTACCATTTTGATCAAGTACACCAACTTCCCATAAATATGTTTCTTGTGGAACTAAGACACATCATTTAGTCCGTTTCAGCAGCAGATTAGGCTTACGGCCCAAGGCATGACCAAGCAGTTAGGCCTAAATATCAGCGACAGTGCATTCCTACACAAACGCTGTCATCTTTTCTTCAGCGTTTACGGTTGAAATGTCACTTTTGTAGGCATCACGATTTACTGATACTTCTTACCTTATCCCATCATTAATTAACGATACACACAGTGTTACTGTTAGGTTTACCCAAGTTCAAAATCGAAGTAGCACAATAATCCGCAAAAGGTTCGTCCATGCTGTTAGTGTTATTGCCGTCCAAAACGATATCGGGAAGGAATTACACTCGGTTACACACACAAATCCACAAACTTGCATACCTCTGTTTCACAAATTATGGCAATAAGTGTGGATGGTCTGCATTTACTCCACTAGAGAGTAGTTTTTGTATCTTCATTTTAAGTTCCCACCCGACGTTTTAAAAGTCTACCGCACTGATGACACACGTTAGAATCTTCCTTCACCTTTTTGAATCGCACACCTGTTTGTCACGTGATCAGCGTTAACGAATCGCTGTCGCGTCGCTTTCGTTCGGAAAGTGGGCCTTGCCTTTATAAGCTACAGTAATTCGTAGGTCGTGTTTAAATTTTTTGTGTTTCTAGAACTTTGCAAGGGGAATGGTTGTCTTTATGAAATACTATTAAAAACGACTTTCGTAGATAAAAAAAAAACTACACGGGCTACGGAAAAGGATTGTTAGCAATTTTAGTTATTAATTACAAAATATAAATAAGTTATAAGTAATAAGTTCCTTAATTGTGAATTGTTCTATTAGCAGGGGTATAGCCGGGGGAGGGAAGGGGGGGGGGGAGATTTGAAAAAAAATGCTCACGATTTTTTTTTAGTTTTGGAGTTCTTTGTAGCTATACCTTCTCCCTAGATGCCCCTCCCCCGCCCCAGAAATATTGTTAAGACCGTTTTTTTAATTTCCAATTGCTAGGGAAAAGGACATCTGGGGTTGAAAAGGCATTTTTTTTCACCATCTTGTTGACTGTTTCGTTGGTTAGGTAGGTAAAAAAAAAAGACATCTAGGGTTATACAACAAAATGGCCTATGGAGTTGGGGGGAAGGATGTGCCCCAATGTGACTGCACCCTTCTCAATTAGACCTGTTTTTACGAGGCACTATTTTTTCTCCTGTTTAGTTCTTGAATTCACCCACAGTCCTAAATTTGATTTATTTTGGGTAAAATACATTACTGTTTAAAGTTTCGTTTACTAGGGTTGAGGAATGGGGGGGTGGAGCAAACAGACGTAGTATACAACTGGCAGCAACTAATAAAAAAAAAGCAGAAAGTGGAACAAAATTATGAATATCTTAATATTTGAAACAGTACATTTAAATATTTTAAAATTTTGGCATACCATTATCTTATTCAGATTTGTATACTGAAGTGTGCCCTCAAAGGAGGAATACTGCAGTATCTGTGTTCAGATTTGTGTATCTTGAAGTGCACCATTGCACACTCCATACTGTATATTCCATACTATTTACATATTCATATACCATGAAGTATACCATTGTATACTCTATACGGTGTACTCCATTCTGCATACATACTTGTATACCACCATTGTAAACTCCATACGGTGTACTCCATGCTGTATACATATTTGCATACCATGAAGTATACAATTGTATACTCTATATGGTGTACTCCATACTGTATACATATTTATATACCCTGAAGTATACCATTGTATACTCCATACAGTATACTTTATACTTTATACATGTTTGTATATCCTAGAGTATACTGTATACATATTTGTATACCCTGTAGTATACGCCACAGTACACCATTCACAAAAAGGTATACTTGAATGTATAGTGTATACTCTTGGGAGTATAGTATGTATACACACTAGTACGCCATGTATACCAAGGTGTACTAATGTATATTTTGGTATATCTTCGGTATACTAATGTATACATCTTTTCCATAAGGGCCTTCTTTGGCCAACAGCACCTTGGTTCGTGGATCTACTGGATCGGAAAAAAAGAGAACCCGATCCGGCTTCCCTTCCAACCTGAGCTACTTTCCCAACATTGAGGCAAAACGCTTCATCCAAACTTAGCCATTCTTCATCTTCACGCCTGGTGACTTGGAAGCACAACCTGAAGAAAACAGGTTTCTCATCCCCTGTAGTGGCCCGCTTGCCTTCATGGTGTGTGAAGCCATTAAAGTGTATGAAGCCAAATGGCGAAGATGGTGTTTGCATGGTGTAGGGACATTGGGGTGGATCCCTCCCTTCATCACGTCCGAGTTTGCTTGAACACATTTTCCAGGCCAGTCTATCCCTGACTGCCATTAAAGGATATAGATTCGTAATCAAAAACAAAAACGCTTTCATCAGCCACTATCTGCGAGATATCAGTGGGCTTGTGAGAGGCGGTAGTATCAAGGAACACGTTTTATGTCCGACAGTCGTGTGGACAAGAAATGAGAAGCTCAGCTGCCAATGGTAAGAGGGAATGGAGCCTTGCGTTGGGTGGGTACCTTTGCAATATAAATGGTTGCGAAATTGCAGGTATTCTCTGTGCACCGGGTTTGGCTCAAGTCACCTCTTTTAGACACAGTCGGGCCATTAGCTAAAGGGAAGTGTTTTCGGATGAAAGTGAAAATGGGACGCCACCTGGTGGGAGGCTGGGGAATGATTTAAGCCAATAACTGAAGGGATGTACTTTAAGAAAGGTAGAAATTAATTTTACCTTTATTGTTATGCTTCTTCGTAGTATATGCAAACTAATTTTTGGCAGCAATTTATAGACATGTAGTTAATGTAATATTTAAGAATGGCAATGCCTCTCTTCCCTCGAACTACAGGCCTACTGCCCGTATGCCGTATCATCTGCAAAATTATGGAGACCATCTTAAGAAACCCTATTATCCAGCATTGCACCAACTTTGATTTTTTGGACTCCAACCAATTTGGCTTTTTGCCCAATAAATCAACCACAATACAGCTACTGCTTGTGGCTGATAGATGGAATTCTGCCCTGGACTGCGGCATCTCATCCTAAGTGATACACTTCGACTTCCAGAGTACCTCTGCTGTGCACTCCAAACTACTTTTAAAACTGAGGCACCTCGGTCTCGAGGGCGGTTTGCTGAATTGGATTGCCGCTTTTCTCCGCAACCGCCAACAACGTGTGAAGGTTGAATCGACCTATTCCGATTGACTACCTATTACCAGTGGTGTCCCTCAGGGCTCTGTTCTGGGTCCACTTCTGTTTGTCCTGTTTATTGGGGGATTTACTCCCAGATAGCACCTCCTCCGAGGTCCTTACGTCGAAATATGCTGACGATTTAAAGTCTGGCACTGAAATCCTTTCTGCAACCGACTGAGACAAACTCACAGAAGTAATCAACGTGGTGTCCAAGTGGACTGGCAACTGCCTCTATCCCTGTCTAAATGCATTTCAACCCAATTTGGAAACACTATGGATTCTCCTGACTGCCAAATCAATGGTACCACTATTGAGAATAAGCGCTGATTTTGGGCATTCTCTTCAGTTCCGACCTGAAATTCTCAAGACATTGATTTAAGATTACTATAGGTGCTTTTTAGCGCTTGTTCATTGTCAACAGGTGTTTCGGCAAAACCAATTTAAAGACAAGGGTTTGGGAGTTTATGTGCGACCAATACTTTAGTATGCTAACCCTGTGTTGTTGCCGCACCTGTTAAAGGACATTGACTTACTAGAGTCGGTCCAGCGTGCTTTTACCCACTCCATACCTGAACTAAGCATGCTAAGGGCAGGAGAAAGACTTCGTAGTACGGGACTGGAACATTTGGAATTACGTAAACTCAAGGCCGATCTGGCTTTGACCTATCAAATTATCCATGACCAGTTTCCGGTTTTCTTGCCTTTTTTTTTTCTCTCAATCATAATAACGAACTCGCAGACACCATCTTAAAATTCATAAACCAACCTTTAAGACAGACTGTAGAAAGTTTTTTTCCTCCAACAGGATTGTGCATTGCTGGGATTTGTTTCCACCTGCTGTCGTTTATGCGACGACTGTTGACGCTTGCAAACGATCAGTGTAGTAGGCGATCGATCTCTGCAAATTCATATGACGAGCGTATTAATGCTTGGATCATTGGGGCAGTGTAAATGGTTTACCCTACCGTCCATTGCCTTTCCCATTAGTGGGTAAAAATTTTTTACCCCGGGTGTTTTCTCCCTCTCCCCCCCCCTCGGGGGGGGGGGGGGGGGTAATTGAGTTTGTCTTCGGGCAACAGCCGGAATACAAAATCTACATGACGACGTAAAATTCGTGAAAATTTCAGGGAAAAAAGGTCAAAATACAGTTGCCGTTTTGTTTGCCAGTATTCCTACTGTTGCTACCTCATTACCTCCATAATATTTCAAGCTGTCTTAGTTAATGCAGAAAAGTTAACTAAATATGTGTAAAGCTAAACTTGTTAAGGATTCTAGCTTGAATTCATGATACCAATGAGCTGAGCGAAAATAGTGTACACTAAGTTGCTAAACTAAAAATTGATTTGCTGCCTTAGACCGTCAATGCCAAAAGACATCTTACTTATGAGACACGTTTGGGATGCCAATGCCCTACCAGTTATCTCTAAAAGGAAAAGGCCCGATTTTAAAAACCCAACGCACAACGCGAAGTTTGTGAGGGGTCAAACACACCCCAAACAAACGGAGCAATAGCAGCCCAGTGGTCAAGAGTCCCGGCCTCCCAACCAAGAGGACGCAAACTCAACTTCAGCGTCTAACCAATACAGAACTAAAAAAAAAAATTCACTGTGTTAACAAGTGGCCGTATACCTTTGAGGTCCGACTGTGTGTTCTTGCTATAGTTACAGCCGAAACGTCAGCTAAATTTGTTTAGAAAAAGCTTTCCTTCCAAGTTTTCGTCAGTTGAAGTCTGATAACAATTAATTCCACAAAAACCATAAAAACCGAGCAAAAAATTAAAATTGAAGAATAGTTGGCGGTTTAATTTGCTAGTAACTCTTTTCCTCTTAGCCCATCGCCACCGTGATTTAAAAGTAATTCTCAGTTAATTCAGGAACGTCATCTGCATCTTCCACCATTTGAAAAGTAAGCAACAATACTTTTCAAACCTAAATATCAAACCTGAATTATAAGTTAATTTAATTTGTAAATAAAATATATAAAAAAAAACCAGAATTTTGGTCACAATTAGGTTTTTACGACCTCTCATGCTAAAGAATTTTTACGAAAAACATCCAAAATTTGCTTAACAATGTGGTGCAAACGTGTCTCGGGGAGCCGAAAATAGGCCCTCAAATAACGTAAAATGCGTCGTCTTCCGGAGCTCCGGACCCCGCTGAGGGGGCTTACAGCACTCCCCCAGACACCCAAGCTGGTTTCGCCGGCCCCCTGCTAAATTTTTTTTTTTTTTTTAATAAAAAAAATGTTCTGTCTCTTGGCCCCCCGCCCCCCCCCGGGGGGGGGGTCGGGTAATCATTGCCCCCCTACCTGGAGTTGGCTGGCGTCACACTAGCACAACGCCATACAAAATTTCCATAGGTTAAAGCCAGTTAACCGTGACCGTAAGTGTGCGTCATCGCAAAAAGTGTGGGTTATGAAGTTACCCCACACTTTTGCCGATAACCCACAATTTTGACTTCCGGATCACGTGATCGGGAATGCCCACACCAACAACCAAATACAGCATCCAAAAACGTAACGCAATAAAAACGTACAAATGAAATTCTTAACTTGCCGGAATATTCCGAATGAAATCTTATCCCTGCTAACTCACATTTCTGGCCCATAACTAAGTTTATTCACTCCGTATAACTCCTCCCCCCCCTCCATAAGCTATAATGGAATGACCTTCATTCATACCAATACACTTATCACCGTATGATTTGAAACAATTCTTAAACTGCAAACACAAAAAATGGCAGAATGTCGCGCAATGACCTTTGATCCCTGTTGCCTCACATATCAAAGTTTATTCACTCCTAACAGCTTCAAAAACACGAGCTAGCTTACCAGTCAAACCTTGCCAAACGACGCGTCTGTCTAACTCCCACCCACCCCCTCCACAAACTAAAATGGAATGACCTTTATTCATTTCGACATACGGATTACCGCATTTCTTGAAGCAGTTTACACTAACACAAAAACGTTTTAATTAAATACGAGTTAGCTTGACATCCCAACTGTGTTGTATATTAGTTATTGGTGAACAAACTCACGGTTACCGATAATTATATCACGGGTGCAATGATTGGCCCGCCTTGAAGTTAGTAATTCTGGCTCGTGCTCCGCACTCTACAGGCTTGCAACTTCGCAGCAGGCCAATCGTTGCATCCGTGGTATAATTATCGGTAACTGTGAGTTTCTCACCAATAACTATTACTTATATTATTATAATTATTAAATTAAATTAAGACGAAACTGGCCTCTTGCACCCTACAGCCCAACCCTAAAGAATTATAAGTGACATTTATATATTATATCTTTATTATAATAGTCAAATGTTTCCTTTCCCTTGATTGGTGGCTACATCCGTGATGTTTTTTACAATTATTTGATGTCTTGCTAAAGAATCAGTCTTAACATTTGTTTGTTTACACAGGCACTCGCAAAGCAAAGCAGGTCTCAGCAACCAAGGTAGGTAACACAATTACTGCTGCCATTTTGTAAATTGTTAACAATTGCTAAATATTTTATTTTGAAAAATTCGTTTTCTAATTGCCGGTTGGAAAATATCCACTACCTGTAAATTAAATTGCATTCATTTCCTGAGTGCTCGTTACCCTGGAGGATTTTAAACTCTCTAGATACGCCCAGCTCAGGCACCCACCTGCGCATGCGCGGGTCCAGCGCGCGCAGGCCCTCCATAAATAGTGCTACGGCGTCAGCCAACCATCTCTTTTCCTCCACGCAACCGTCATGGTTGCTTCGCTCTGTCCCCGCTATCTTGGTTTTCGTTCGCCGATCTTTGAAGCCCATCACATCGTTCGTCGTTCCCGTTCGCTGGTCTTTGAAGCTATCGCACCGCCCGCCGCTCCCGTCACCGTTCAGCGGCCTTTGCACCTCATCGCACCGTGCGTCTTCTTGCTCACGTCTGTCGGCCTTAAGCTCATTCCCGTTCGCCGCTCGTCAGTCTTGAAGACCACCGCATCGTTCGTCGGTCTTGAAGCTCAACGCAAGCCCCAGCGGCCACCACGTCAACATCACTGCCGTTACTCCCGTTCGCCGTTCCCGTTCGCAGTCCACCGCCACTACATGAAGAGGCCTTCCGTTCATCGTTCGTCATTCGTCATTCCCGTTCGCAAGACCCACCACTACATGAAGAAGTCTACCGTTCGTCGTTCTCAGTCCAGCCACCCCTACATGAAGAGGTCCAAGCAAGTGAAGCATTCACCATTCGTCGTTCGCCGTTCACCTGCTACACACGAGAGAGACTCATTCGTTCCCGTTCAGCGTTCATCATTCGACGTTCACCTGCTACGTAAGGAGACTGCCGCTCGTTCGCCACTGCCGTTATGCTCCTTGCATCGTTGTTCCTCCGGCCACTCGGAAACTGATTCCCGTCACTCATCCCTCGTGCATCTTGTACCGTTGTGACTGCCGCAAGACCTGCCCCTACATGAAGAAGTCTTCCGTTCGTCGTTCCCGTTCGTCATTCGTCGTTCCCGTTCGTCGTTCCCGTTCGCAAGACCTTCCACTACATGAAGAGGTCTTCCGTTCGTTGTTCCCGTTCGCAGAACCGCGCTACACGAAGAATTCATCAGTTCGTTCGCTTGTTCGTTCGTTGTGGTCTTCTATCAACAAAGGATTCTCCTGTTTTAGAAGATGTGTCCGCCGTTCGTGGCATCGTTCGTTACCGTTTACTGCACCGTTTACCCCGCAATCAACGCCATCCATGCTGCTGTCTCTTCTGCTGCTATCACAATCACTTCTTGCAGCCGTCGTTCGCTTGGTCTATCGCCGCCATCCTGTTTCATCAGCCGGCAGGAGACCTCCGTTTGCCGACCGTGGGCTCGACGTTTGCCGCCGCTGCCACCGTACATGCTGTCGCTGCGTCAACATTGTCACCGGGAGACCATTGCCCGTTCGCCCGCTACACCAAGAGGACTCCCGTTCGTTCTCGCCCGTTGCTCGTTTGCCGCTCACCCGTACAAGGTTTAGGTGCGTTCGTTCTTTCTTTTGCAGGTCATCCCCTCAGGAAGGTATACCTCTACAGAATGATGACTCCCACAAGTCAAACACTTCCTTTCTTCGTTCGTTCACCCGATTGTCAACCACTCACCACTGACACATCGGGGGTACTGTGGCTGCACCGTTCACCTCATAATGGATGCTGCCCACGCAGTACTCTCTCGGAAGACTTCACCCTTCTCGGCCTTCCAGCCCATCACGTTCGTCACGCTCTTCGACGTTCTGCTGAACACAGGTTCTCATCATTCCAGATGTCCCGTTCACAACAGTCAAGCAAGTGATGCGTTCACCGGATCTATCACTGTTCCTCTTCATCGATTTACCACTCGCAGCTTACCTGAAGAATCTCTACTCGGGCCCGACTGTCTTTCAAGCCGTTCGCCGCTCACAGCCCGTTCGTCGCCCGCAGCCCTCTCATCAACATGCACCCACTTGACGTTACAGGCCAACCTGAAGATCTACTGCTGAGACACCTCTTCCGTCACTGGTCCGCCCACCGTTCATGCCTTGCCGTCACACCCATTCGTTCCTGTTGTCTGCCATTCCTTCTCGTTCACTTTCACGTTCGTCATGGAAATCTTTGAAGCTCAACCACGTCATTCGTCGTTCTCATCCATCGCTGGCCGATCTTTGAAACTCATGCATCGTTCGTCGTTCCTGCTCGTCTTTTACGTTCATTGAAGCTCTCGGCATCACTCATTGTTAGCCAGTCTAGCCACTCGTCACCACACGCCGGCTTTGTTTTGCCGACTTTCATCTTCAACATGCCTCTTTTCCCGTAACTAACCAACTTGACGTTCGTCTTTTCCTTGCGTTCTGTGGCACTCTGCTCACCATTCAAGCCCTTTTACGTCCATGCTCCCGTTCATTGTTGGCTCTTACATCCTTGACCTGTCCTGTTCTGCATCCATCAGCTTTTCACCACTCAGGCCCACCCCAATCTTCGTTCGTGGTTCCCTCATCGTTCGCTAGCCTGCTACCGCTCAAGCTCATTGCGTTCGTGCACCCTTTTTCCATTCACACGGCCGACCTTCAAGACCATTGCCACCCGCACGCTCATTCATCGTCCGCCTACTGCTCATTGTCCACCGGCCTGATGGTCATCTACAAGCCCTCCGCCGGTAACCACCATGCTCTCAGCGCCACTCGTTGCATTTCGTTCAAGCATCGAAGCTGTCCACAGCAAACCATGCTGAATACACCGGCTCTCGTCCGCCCTCCGAAGTCACATTGCTTTGGGCCCGTTTCGGACTCGATTGTTCGTCCGCCGGGGGTAACCTAGTGCTGATGACATCCACCCCTCTCACCGCTAACTCGGCCTCCTCGATCAATCAACCACGTTCCGGGACAACAACCACCTGGCACTGCCTTAGAAGCTTACGGACTCCATACGTCCAACGCCAGACTACCGCCTTGCTTTTGCCTCGTTCCTTGGAACCTCTGCGTGAGACTTCACATAATTGCCCCGTACGTCGTTCCATCTCACCTCCCTCACCCCATCTCGACTTGCTTTCATGGAGGGAAGATCTCCTCATATCGCCAACCCTTTTCTGAATGAATGTTCATTCACATGTCTTGGAACGAAATCCCACAACATCGCAACGTCTCCATTCCACAAGCTCCCGTCGCAGACGTTCGTCCCGAACTCCATTCTCGTTCACCAACACGTTCAATTTCCGTCAACACCCACGCATTGTCACTTAGCTAGCCGTCACCAATCGAATCATGATGATTTTTCACGGTGCCCTAGTCCATCACACTACACCACTGTGACCGCCTTGGTTTAACGACTCTTTCAAATTCATGGAAACCCGTCTCCATCACCAACCACCTGCTGCATCATGATAAAGCTGAAGTTTCTTCACGACTCCACCGTCATTTCAACCCAACTTGATCATGGACGACAATTGCTCAACTCCTTCGCACTGCCGAAGTAACGCCCTTTCTTCGCGCACCTCTGAAGAGAAATTGACCTCACACAACGCTCCTACAGGTCCTCCAAGTATCCCAACAACATGCCTGGACTCCTGTTTCTTGCTCACCTTCCACAACCAGGCCTCTTGATGAATTTCCGTCCGGCTAATGGTTTTTAATCATTCGGCCTTACGCCTCACATTCCACTGGTTAAGTCTCGATCATTCCTAATCTTGGGAATTCGACTTAGACCAATAATTCTGTTAACTCATCAATCTGTCAATCATGACGAAACACCTTGTCACCATGACTAACCACACGGCTCCTTATCCAACACCTAATCTGCTTGGATGCCCTCACGAACTACAACCCGAACTTTCCGAACCACAACCAGCGATTCATCATCATTCCGCATCAATCATTACCACCAACGATTTCCTCCACTCTGCATTCAACTTCACCTTGATCCTTATCCTTCACTAATTCACGCTCATGACAGTGTGCCCAGCATTTGTCCCTTCACATGCTGCCATTTAAGATTTCTTTCGGTCCACCCACGTTCACTTCCCGATCTTGCTGTTCCAATCTCGATGGCTCTGGGGAAAAACGTTTCATGACCCTTCGCCAACTCTGCAACCGCATCATACATTCACTCAAATACTTCTCATACTTCATCCATCATCGGAAACTCACAATCGCTCTTCAACCTGCTTAACTGCTCTTAAATCAAAGCACCCATCCAACAATGGTCTACCGCTTCTTCACACCTCTCTGAGGTTCGATTTCTCTACAAAACCTCAACACCAATGTACTAATCTTCAAGAACCTAACTTCCGCAACTAAAAAGCCTCATTTTCATCCTGTTAACTTACTGCAATTCAGTCAAATCGTTAAACCGTCAACCGAAAACCAAACAAGTCGTGGGATCTAGAAAACTCGCCTGAACTTCCTCACCAACTCGCTTTGGCTATTGAAAGTTCCCTCCCCACTCCGACTGCCTTGCGCAGAAAGTCGTCCGTGACCAGAGAATGTTACGCCTGCAACCAATCAACCACAACTCTGTCACTGGAGACCCAGCTCACACCCTTGGGAACCCGTCATGATGGTGCCCGCCACCTATACTGACGAGGTCTGCTGTAAATGCAATTTAATTTACAGGTAGTGTATATTTTCCAACCGACAATTAGAAAGCCCAATTTTACCCGGGGGGAAGGTCAAAATTGGTTTCTATTGCCTAAGGAAAATATACACTACCTGTATATACCCACCCAACCTCCCCTCTCGAGTCACCATCATGGCTGACATATCGTGAGGAAAAGTAGATGGCTGGCTAGCGCCGTAGCACTATTTATGGAGGGCCTGCGCGCGCTGGACCCGCGCATGCGCAGGTGGATGTCTGAGCTGGGCGTACCTAGAGAGTTTAAAATCCTCCAGGGTAACGAGCACTCAGGAACTGAATGCAATTTAATTTATAGGTAGTTTATATTTTCCTTAAGCAATAGAAACCAATTTTGACCTTCCCCCAGGTAAAATTGGGCTTTTTTAAATTTCCTACCTAAGTTAGAGAATTATTTGTTGCATTTGTTTTGTGTGGAGTACTGCTAGCCTTAACTTCCCACTTTGGGGCCCAATGGTGGACATGTTCTTGTACCAATTTCATTTGTACTGCTTGGAGTTCTGTTTGACTTAGCGGATGGTAACCTCTATTATTGGGGGCCACTCAGCTCTACTATCAATTGTGTTTTGTGCCTCACATGTGGTGTGCACTTTCAGCAACTTGGGCGTTGAAAACTGATATATCGTGCTGCTTCCAGAAAAGGGTTTTGATCTTGGAATTGCTACTACACGTTCTCTACCAATGCACACAGTAAGAAGAAAACAACTAGAAACACTTTTGAAAGTGGATGGGTGACAAATGAACTAGTGTAATGATGCATGCAGCAGGTGTTAAATGTCTCAAATTGAAAGAAGGTTCCGAAAGCATGGACCTAATTAATAAATCCCAATTATTTGCTCTAGTTTTTGAGACAGGAAAAGCTTTGAATCTGTGAAAAACTAATGTAATCGCCCCAACCATCTGTTGTCAATTCCATCAAATTGGGGTAAGGTGGGGCCAAACCTGACATAACAGTTGTGGGTCCGTGTGGATCAATGGTAGCACGACTGTCTAATACGCCGGAGGTTCTGTGTACACTCCTAGCCTCAGCCCTTCCCTTTGCACTCGGTAAGAGAAGGGCCCTGGATATGCGGCTTGTCTTGGTGTCTATTGTGGCATGCAGAATATCCGTGGTACTTAGTAGCAAAATTGTCTCCTCCATCCCGAGATTACCTTAGCAGTTTAAAGAGGACGTTAATTCGACTATTTCCTTTAGTCTTGATGTTGACAGGCGAACTCAAACGTTGTGTATAGTTAAATAAAAAAAACAAAAAACATTTTAATAAAAAAAATTTAATGGATTTAATGGACTGGCTTGATGAAGCCAGTCTGGTTTTGACATTGTTAATTCACATTCCAAAGCAGACGACATCATTTACGCACCTCTCAAAACAGCGAAAACCAGTTTACAATTTTCACAAATTTTCGACAGCTTTGAAAAAATATTTAAAAAATATATATCTCCTGCTGTCTTCTTCAGGTGACAAAGAAATAAAAATACTAGTTACATCACACTGTACTGTCCGACGCTGATTTGAACGAAGCACGTGCGTGCGTAGCCTCCAAGAAATAGAAGACCCGCATCTAAACGTCTTTCTTGCTACTCCATCGTGCTTGCAGCCGCTCTGCCAGATCTTTCCTCACCAAATGCTGGATTGCTGGTGTCGAAGGTGGTTGGAGGTTCATCAGCTCTCTCCCGTCAATTTCGTGCCTAACTATGGCAAGCGATTCGAGGCACCGCAAATGTTTATCGCTAACAGAGTTTGACTTAATCAGCGTAGTAGTCTTCTCCCAATCAATGCTGTGTCTGGTGGCCATGTGGTGGGCTGCCACGCTGTTTGCCTCATCCTTTTTCCTGGTGTCTGCCATATGTTGTCTCACTCGATTTCTTAAACCTTTTCTAGTTTCAGCTATATATACAGCGTCACAGCCACCACAAGTAACACTATATACTCCTTCTCTTACATTCACTATTCTGTTCAAGGCTTCTTCCTCCTCCTTTCTCAATTCCGTTCTAGTGTGCACTTGGTGTATGTTTTTACCTTTCTTCTCACGGAAGTGAGAAAGGAGGAGGAAGAAGCCTACTTAATGGTTTTTAGTTTTTTGCTAAATAACTCCTCAGTAGTTTTAGCTAGCGGCTTGAAATTTGTACCATTGAGAAGCTCTTTCGAGCCGGTTAAAATTGGTCGAAATTGGTCGGCAAAAATACAAAGTTTAATCTTAGGGCCATGATCAACATACACATTTTTATCATGATAATTTATGGCACCCATACTTGTTTACAAAATGTTTAACTTTTCATGGACTACGACATTATTTTTAATAATTTTCATAGTGGTTTTGTTACAGAAGATTAATGCAAAGTCAAACAAATTGATCGTTTATAATTATTAATGAGCAGTTTATTAATGAGCTGATATTTTATGCAACACCACGTCTAAGAATCTGACCATTCTACTTTGAGTGATAGAAATATCGAGTAAACAAATGACGCTCAAACTCAAAAAATGTCAATACTCATCACATCAGTATTGCGAATTTTCGATAGGCATTACCCGAAAATAAATATTTTCAGTCCTCCTATCTTCATCAGGCAGCAAAAAACCTGTGAACTACTGTCTACATAATTGTATGCACTCTTCTAGATAGATTGAATTCTATCGAACGTTTCAAACTTGACGCATCTGTGGCCCTCTGTGGGTCTCCTAAATACAGAGGGCCACAGACGCCTCAAGTTTGAATCGTTCTCAATTGAATTCGATCCATCTAGAAAAGTACATACAATTAAGTAGACTGTAGTTCACACGTTTCTTGCTGCCTACGAAGATAGGAGGACTGAAAATATTTATTTTCTGGTAATGCCTATTGAAAATTCGCAATACTGATGTGATGGGTATTGACAATTTTTGAGTTTGAGCGTCATTTGTTTACTCAACACCACGTCTGTGTATGTCATTTTATCTTTGTTATATTGTATGCTTACAGTCAACCTGTGGATTCTGCTTTGGTTACTAAGCCACAGAAACAACCTGGAAAAAGGAAAGCTGAAGTTACCCCAGCCGAACCGGTGGAAATACAAGAGGCTGAAGGTTTAGTGGGAAAACGGCAGAAACAGTCGACTGAACTGGTGAAGGAAATTCCACTCGAGTGCTCTGTGACAACTGCAGGTGATCCCCGCATTCCAAAAGAGGATGATCAACAGGAAGTTCCCACCTTAGATGATGCCCCAGTCATTCCCAGCCAGGTACCTGTGGCCGTTGTTCACAAAGATGCTGATACTCCTCTTATTAACCTTGCTGACCCTAGTTTGTTAAAGGAAGTCTTGGCTAATCCTACAGTCCAGGAAGCGCTAGCAAAGTTCCAAGCCGAGGAGATTACAATGTTAAATAATTACTTAAAGCTACCAACTGATATGCAGAATATTTTCTGGGATTCTAGCAAAAAAGCGTCTTCAGAGAAAACAAGTGGCGCAGTTATTGATGCTGATGTACCAGCGGGTTGTATTGAGGGTACTTCAGTAAGCAACAAACAAGTGTCGGCTTCGATCCCACCCACCATCGGATATCTGAATAAGTTGTCATCCTTCGCGACAATATTCCAGCAAAAGCAAACCACTGAAGCTACAAATGAGTCTACAGACAAGCTCAAATGCGAGGTCATCAAGTTCACTGAAGACATTATGAAGAAGATAAATCACAAAGCGACAGCAGAGTTACAGGCAGCTCATCCCTCTGGGCAGCATTCAAAAACTCGTCGCCATCGCAATCCTTCTCTGGAAGATGAAAGATCTAGAAGTGCCATGGACCTTTCGGAAGTTTCAACTGACGATATGATGATGACTTTCGAAGAAGAGCTGGAGATGGAGGCTGCCGAGGGAATGCCGAGACGCCGCCAGTCGTCAGGGCAAGTAAGTTCGATGGATGAATCCTTGGCTGATGAAATTGATCAAGCTCTGGCACTGGAAGAGCTAGAACCGTCTCTTGGCATGGATGAGATATTTGAAATGGATGTTGGATCAGGTGAGAGCGATTTGCCACGTCATATGGGTAGAAGAAGCTGGAAGTTGGATGCCGTTTCTACTAATGACTTCGAGTTAGATATGTTCAGTGATATGTCGATGGACGAAGAAGAGTTAATTAGAAAAAGCCTTCTTGGTGAAGATCTGGCTGAGCAAAAGAAGACTAGTCTGGAAGTGGAAAAACTGCTGTATCCCGACTTAGCAAATGCTTGCTTGACAGACAAGACTTTGATAGATGAAATGAAACAGTTTTACTCTACTTTATGTGATCTGTTGCATGGTGGCATTTGCCATGAAACCTCGTGCTACCAAGACCGTTTGAATGTCAACAATATACGCATGGGTTTCACTCCAATTGCAACGCTCGCAAACAAGCTTCACCGGCGTTCATCAACAGACAAGGCATTGGACTCAGTAATGACTTCAGAAGGGAGCAAGTTTGCAACATTAGTTGAACAGCTATTTTCAAAACCAGCCTTAACTGCACTTTTCACGGATATTGAAAACATGGACTTGCTTGGGGAAGGATTTGCCGAGAAACGCACTTTAGTCTTCCAAAATGCTCTCAGTGACATGTTAGAAAGATACGGCTTTGATAAGGATGAACTAAGAGAACCCGACACCGATGGCAAACCACCTCACAGGAAATCAAATCTCTTAACCCTTTCTAAACCAAACCCAGCAGTCGATAGCATCACAGATGAAAAGCGAAAAGAATTGTCTGCTAAATTGGAGGACCTTGTGAAAAAAGTGGATAGGGTTCGAACACCTACTCCCACGCTTCCTCCTACCACACCTACACCACCTGCTGCTACTGTATCTGAGCATGACGAAGAAGGTAATTCAGGATCAGGAGACGACGCCTTAGACGAAATCCTCAAACTTCAGAAACAGGGCGACAGTTCGGCATCTAGGCTCATTCAGAAGTCCAAGCCAATCACATTTGCATTGAAGTCTTCGTCTCGCTGGAGTTCTTCTAAACCGTCATCTGCCGCCAGTGTTGATATCACTCACATTCCTCTACCAGAGGAGGGTAGAGACGATTCAACAGCTTCCGTTATGGAAGGCAATTCTCCAAGCAGTAAGACTTTGAATAAGCCCAACTTTGTCGCCTCACAAGCAGGCAAAACAAGTTCGCTAACTGAGAGTCCTTCAGAAGCAGCAAAAGAGAGCTTGATGGCCAAGCGCCTTCAACGCGCTCGCAAACTGATAACTGCGTACTCTATGACTGCTCCAAAGACTGCTGCAGCAACACCTGTCGATTCTACCGAAGTAAAGCCAAAGAAACGTCTCAGACATCGACGAGTCACGACTCGGGGGCCAAAGATATTGATGAGCAAAAAGATTAGCAGTATAAAGCGCATGTTGCATTTACAACGCCTACAGAACTCCTTGAGCAACTCGCTCAAGAGGCAGGCACGTGAGACGCAGCCAATACGCAACGCCTATGTAGAACTTAGACAGAAGCTTTTGTCTTACTCCCAACTTAAAAACACAAAGAAAGAACAACCAAAGGCAAAGAAGGCAGAGGATTCAACTCACAGTCCTCTTTCGTCAGGTAAGGCATTTTCATCACCGTAGTTTAGTTTTCATAAATGTATTGTTAAAATATCGACACATGAATTGGAAATTTACAGGCAATACCAGTTGTATAGGAATTGTATATGCTGTAAATTAGGTACCCCCTTTTTTTTTGCCAAGTTTTAGCTGTTTTTCTGTTTTTCTTTACCACTATCATTGTCTTTTGAAAACTTAATGTTAACCAAAGTTAGTTCTATTGCATAATTAATGTTGGTTATTTTTTAAAACTGGATGAAGAAAATTATCCATTGCCCATTGGATAATTATCCATTATCCATCGTAGAATATTTTACGCAAATTCGGGTAATTACAACGAGGATTTTCAAGTCCCAAGACGTGAAACATTAAGGAAGGCAGTAGAACAATCAATTACGCAGCACCCTCTATTAACATAAAATTGTACAAAATGAGTTGCTAGGTGTTTAAAAACTATCAAAGCAATCTGAAATGAACTCGTTAAAGCCAACTTCACACTCTCTAGTAACAAAAAATTATACAAAATTGGTTGCGAGGTACTTGAAAACTATCAAGGCAAATCTGAAATGAAATTGCTGTTTAGACAGACTAGAAAGGTCACTGTGTTGACAGAAAATTTTACAAAATTGGTTGGTAGGTATTTGAACTCTATCAAACTTGTTATTTAGATGGAAGTAGAAAGGTCAACGTCTCACTCTGTTCACAGAACATTTTACAAAATGGGTTGTGAGGTACTTTTTTCAGAAATTATTAAGGCAGAGTTCTTTAGTTTTAAGTCGCCATTTCAAACCAATGATTATGTATCTGATACAAATACTTATTTATCAAACAAAAGTGTGTTGATAAGCACTTGACTCGTGCCAGACTTGCTCCTGCTAATTGGTTGCTAAAGTATTAGCTAAATGAATTTGCAGTGTAAAAAAATGTAATACAAAAATGTATAGAGAAGGAAGGTCACAGACAAGGGAGAACTGCTGCAACGCGCACGAGGGAAATTAATACAGTATTGGCAGCTGTGTCTGGTAATTGTTTACAGCGTCATTTCTTCTGATACAGATACCATTTTGATAGTGGAAGCTAAAATTATAACCATGAAACGCTCACACAATCCCATCTAATGTAAAAAAATTTCTGGATCTTGTTCTGCTAGATGATTTGCATTAACCCACCCGAGAATTTTTTTCGAGTCCGTTGAGTATAGGATTAAGTCTGCAGTATGTATTTTACTAGTTTGGCAGAAAATAGCCATTGGTATGTAAATAAAGTGGTGTATTATCCTGTTGCCTTTCTTCCGGCAGTTTTGTGTTACATGCTTGGAAATACTAGAATTGTTAATAAAATCACTTAAAAGTACGCCTAGTTCTGAAAACTTGTTACATTACTTTCACTCTTCTCAAAATATTGCCTTTAATTCTAGCTTAAATTCCTCAGCATTTAATACGCAATATCCAACAATAAACAAAAACGTGCCTACTATACTCTTCACCATTGTTGTGGCTACAATAAATGTTCCCCTTCATTCGTCGTACGGGCACGATTCGAAGTAGATCGTGTGGTTTTTTACTCATCTGTTTTCAAAGTAATTTTTGATGCAGGAAGAATTGAGTTTGTGTAAAAACCGGAAAACTCCGGGGATCGACATCTACATGCCTCAAATGCCGTTTCTATTATTTTCGCCTGCGTCCTTGGCCTATTTGCATTTTACATTCTGAAGAAGAAATCGTCGCGATCGAGGGAACGTGGAAATATTCTCATAAACGACTGAATCAACAGACAAAGCCAGCCTCATCTCAAAGTTCATTCGACAGCCAGTTTGAAAAGGAGTTTGGATGGAGCCCTGTTGGAGATCTCCACGTAAATTAGGTTGTACGGAAAAGTTTCCTTCGAAGGACAAGGTAGATTATAAAGCGTCCTTGTATATCAAAGTTTAAGAGGCTGTTGCTCCTTCGGTGAAGAAACTCAAGATGATGCCTGATGGTGCTGAGTCGGGTCCGGTGGCCATAAGGACTGGAGGGAGCATTCTTTCGGGTCCGACTCGTTACCCGGGAGCAGTGTTGACAAGTGTCGCAAGATTTTGAAGGCCAGGCAGAGGCGGGAACAAATGATGGATGTTGAGGCTGCATGCTATCAGCCAAGTGAAAGTGGTGATGAAGTGTATGATGCAATTAAGGTGAAATTAGCTAACTTAATCGACTCAAAATAAAAAAGAATTGGGAGCCACAGATAGTCGGAAACCCTCCCCGAGTCGTATTGAAAAGAATTGGGAGCGATAGATTGTCGGAAACCTCCCAGAGTAGTAGTAAAGAAAGTCCGAATTCGGAGGTGATAGTTAGTCAAACACCCTCCCTCAGTCTTACAGGTAAAAATAAGACGATAACCGGGCTGGCAACCAAGTCGTCAACTATGATGCAGTCCAAATTGCAAATTGTCACACGCTCAGTCTGATGGCGTGAAATCAAATGAGCTGGCATCACATACCAAGTTAGGTGACAAAGCGCATCCCAAGTCGCATTTGGAGCTGACAACCAAGGAGGTAGTAAAGTCAGGGATCAAGTCACATTCCACGTTGAATCACAAGTAGTTGTATAATAATAAAAATGCATAGATTCAACCACTGGATTGGTTGTGAGCTAAAAGGGCTTGGGGCCACTACACTAATACTTGTCAAGGTTATGGATAATAGTATCACAATGAGATTTTTCAACAGATTACGAGACCAAGGTTAAGAAGCAAACTCCGGCCCTTTTAAAAAAAAAACCTCGCAGACAACTCTTGCCCAGAAGGTGCTTGATATGGTCGACTGAGCCCACCTTAACGGCTTCATCAAGAAGAGTGTTGCAGGCTTGTATCACCCTCACACTGAAAACAAATGTTTCTGCAATCCAGCCTCGCCGATTGTGTACCTAATTTCAGTGAATGGCCTCGAGTGGCTGAGTAAGGCATGGATCGAAGCAGGGCAGGTCAATTGGTAAAAACCACAAAAAAAAAAACAATTTTAAAAGAATTAAGTCGACGTGTAGCCAACACTCCAAGGTCTCGAGCCCAACGAGAGACAACGTGGTGGCTTATGGCAAATTCCTCATGCCAGGTAAGTTCTTAGTAAATTTGCGCTGGACTGATTCCAGTTTATCAATGTCTCCAGCAACGCTGGTGACTACACCAGGCATTCATACTCGGAAAGTGGTTGCACGAAAACCTTGGACGCCCAAACCTTAATCTTTGTATTACCAGAAATAAAACATCGGTCAACAATAGCGAGTCTCTGAAATGCCCAGGAAGCAATCTAGATACAGTGTAAAGAAGGTCTCAAGTTTAAGGTCAAACAGACCCCCAAATTGTTGATTTCTGAAACAGACCGCAGTGGGTGGCCATTTAAGCGGTATTCAAATGGGTAGTTTTGGTGGCTGACACTGAACATCTGGCATTTATGTGTAGAGAGTGGGAGCTGCCAATCCATAATCCACACTGACACGTAATTGAGCGAATCACTTAGCAAGCTAGTGTCACTCCTGATCGGCAATGTGCACAGCTAGTTTTAGGTTATCTGTGAATTTGAATTGGTGTGATGTCCAAGAAGTAGGTATTAAATCTTTTAGATAAATTAAGAACAGAAGAAGTCCCAGCAAAGACCCCTGCGTCACCCATTTAACAAAGGTAGGTGTACGAGTTACCAATTCTGAGAGCGATTACTAACAATGGCCGAAGTTCATCCCATCAAGGCCTCCAGTAACTGACCACTGACTCAATACCTTACAAAAATGAAATTTTTGAGGCTCACTTTAAGTATGCGTCCAAGAACTGCATCATCGTGTGTCACATTGAGTAGGAGCTTAAGTCGTGTTCTGTGGAACATTTTAAGTCATCCTCAGAATCGCAAAAATCCCCTGCTTCTCATCGGTCCTCATCGCATCATAGTTCTGAGTAGTCATTTCTCGTGGATGCCCCTTCCCTCCCCCCACCCCAAAAAAAGAAACAAAACGGATTGCAGCGAAGTTTCTCATCTGGTTGGTTGGTCAATGGGGAAAAGGAGGTGTCCTTTATTGATGAGCATAAATTAATGAGTGATTTGGATGGCATTATTGAGAAATTACAATGGCCTTAATAGTTGGCATGGTGAATTATTACCTTCCATCTTTTGCAGAGAGCGTCCGACAATACAATGCCAGACTGATAATCCTCTGACCAAAACTTCTGATTTTGAGTTTGAGAGAACTGAGTTTGCAGATTTGCAACAATCTCAGGTCTTGCATCGCTACCTTCTGAATTTAGGAGGAAAAGGTAGAGTGGGGGGAAAAGCCGATTTCTCTAGGGAAGCCATTACCATCCTATGATTTCAACCCAGAGGGAGTTTTTTCTTCCGAAGCTATGGGGCCAGAGCACCTCAGTCCACAAACTACAGAACATTTGAAGAAGCAGAGTTCCTTCCAGAGGTCTTGTTAATGGAACTCTACTCTCTGTTGACGAAACTTTAGGCACATTCGCATGACACTGAAACAGGCAGAGGAAGAGGCCAAAATTTTGAAACTTAGTATTAGAGCGCGTTCGAAGGAATCGAAGGAGGAAAACATTCTAGTTTAATGTCTGCAGCTTCTGAGAAAGGTCTCGTCGTTTCATGAATTCCCTTTCAATTGGGGAGGAGGCTATTATTCAGCCAAGTATTCCAACATTGGGATGCTTCCTTGGCTTCGGCATTCTACGTCCTAAAGTTGTAATTGGGAAAATTGAGAAATTGAGACTTCCACCAAACTTTCTCGCTACTATTCAATGGGAAGTTACTGCAACTGACCCCGGAGTTAAAGGACAAAAAGAAGCCTGTGAATCCCAAAGTCAAGTTCACATCCAAGTCACTGAACTTTTCTTAGGTTGATCTTTTGTGGACGGTTCCCTTACGAGACAGTATTGGGACCCCTTGGCCCCAGTTCCCGTCTGAATCATCAGAGGCAAAATAACAACGTTCAGCATACTGAGACCGTTAACCTTTCAAAAGAGGAGGACAACGTTCTCATGGTGATTACCAACTTAGGAGGGCCTTTGGAGGGCAACGGGGAAGAGGAAGAGGCAGGTCGTACTCCTTTGCGAAGTCACTTGCTCCCTTTGACCTTAATGTCAGGCGCAGGGTTTGCTTTTTTGCAGCAGTTTGGGAAGAGTTGACAAAGACACTTTTATTCATTTCGTTTTGTTCTCCAGGCATGTACCTCAGCCAAAACTTGCGAGTCAACCCTCTGGATGACTAGTAAACCAAAAGCGAGATCCTTTGCTGAGTGCAGAAAGGTGAAACTATTGTTGAAGGCAGCAATCCGGCCACTGCCTCCCAAACACCCCAAGTTTTTTACAATCCGGCGAGGGTAATTCGTAAGAAGAACGGGGGAACATGGCTCATTGCCAACCTTCGTCATTTAAACCAGCACTTCCTGTACGAGCATTTCAAGATGGAAACAACTTTCATTCCTCAGGGAATCCCTTCGTCCCGAAGAATTCATGGCTTCCATCGATTTGGAAGATGCTTACCTACACATCCTTTTCCGTTCGTCAGTGTTCCATTTCTTTCGGTTCGTAGTTGGTGGTAGAATATATCATTTCGTAGGGCTTCTTTTCGGTTGGCACAGCCCTGCTTTGTTGCCTCACTGTTTTCTCGAGCCTATATCTGGGAGGAAGCTAGCAGTCGGGAATGGTTCCCAGCTGGTTCGACTGGTGGAATTAGAAAAAAAACTTTCCCTGTGAAACCATCGGCGGAAAGAAGGTTCAATTTAATCGAGTCAGTATGTTGCCTTTTAAATCAGTAAGTGATGTAAGCCAAGGATCTAAGCAAGGTAATAAGAAAGGTGGACGCAATGGCAACCATGTTTTCTCTGGCTTGCAAGATAGCTCCATTGATATGCAAGGAATTTTGGACAGACCAGAAAGTCCCTGGAGAATCTGCCATGAAGGGAACTGGATTGGTGGTTGGAACCAACCTGGACAAAGAGGTGCCAGTGCATTCTCCTGCCAAAAAAAACTACTTCTTTTTACCCATGCCTTAAATTTGGGGTAGGGTGCTCACTCGCGGCGCAACAAATTCGAGTATGGTTGAAATAGGAGAAGCTATCACACATAAATGTTAGAGTTGAGAGCAATCGAGAAGGCGGTCTTGGAATGGTCAGAAATTCTGCAATTAAAGACAGTGAGAATTACGTCGTACAACACCACAGCAGCGACTTACACAGGGTTCAGACAAGACCTGGAAAACCTGGAGAACCTAGAAATCTCAGGGAAAATAAAAATAGAGCCAAAATCTCAGGGAAATTTCAGGGAAAACAAGAATTTTTTTTTAAATCAGGGACAAGACAGGGAAATTTAAAAAATACTTTGTGTCTGATCTGTTCCATTGATTAGCAGATCACAAACAAAATGCTAGGCTAGTAGCAAATATTTTAATTTGTGCTTTAATATGTTACAGTATTTTAGACATAAATTCAGTAAACTAAATCTTAGCTAGTACTAATATTTGTGATGAAAATGCCTTAGATCCCATCTGGACTAGTCTGTAAACAGCTATTTTCTGAGGTGTTGGATTATTTTCGTACAAATATTAATAAAAACATTTGGTATGCAGCCCGTTTCCTTAACTAAACATCTTGTAAACACCTGGAAATTGCCATTGAATGCACCTGGAAAACCTGGAAATGTCAGGGAAATTGAGAATAAAAAAATTGTCTGAACCCTGTTACAGCAGGCGAGGTGGAGGAATGAAATCTTTTTCCCTGACTGTCTAAAGATTGGTGTCACTCTTCTGCCCAGACACATAACAGGCAAATTAAACGTGCTGGCAGACAAACTTTCCAGTTTCAACAAGCCTTCAATAACGGAGTGGCAAATGCATCCGGAAGTTTGCAAGGCATTATTTCTTTGCTGGGAAATGCCGTTTGTCAACTTTTTTACAACCAGGGCTGAATTTAGGAACTTCTGGACCCCATCCAGACGAACAGGCATGAGCCACAGACAGTCTAAATCTAGATTGGAGCAAAATAACTGCGTACGCCTTCCCACCATTTTCAATTCTTCTGGCGGTTCTCAACAAAATCATGTTGTTGCAAGACATTTTATTCTACCCCACTGTAGCTGACAGCCCCATGGTTTGTGGACCTAACGGAGTTGAAAGAAGAGCCAACTCTATTGCTCCACAGCGAAGAATCTGCTATCTCAACACAAAGGATGCAAGCTTTATAAAAACTTAGCAGCGCTTCATCTTCACTCTGGAGACTTTGACAAATTCTGTCTTGTCATCTGGTTTGTCTCGCGAACTGGTGGACAGACTCCTTCAATGACACCTTGCTTCTACAATTAAGGTGTACGAGTCCAAGTGGAAACATTGGTGTGACTGGTATCTGAGGGGGAAGTATACCTGTGTGACCCATCTGTGGTCGATTTGGCACAGTTTCTGGATATCTTTTTTTCCAAAAAGGCTATCTACAACAGCAATAAAAGGGTGTCGTTCCATAATGCACTCTGTGTTTTCCTGCCTAAACAAGGATGAACTTACGAATAACACCATCACTTCCAAGCTAATAGAAGCTTTTGGTGTACGTAGCCCATGGGTACGGAAATTATTCCCTGCATAGAATCTAGTCTGTCTGAGGCACGTTATCAACCCATGGTTTCAGACATGGTTTCATCCAAAACTTCAACAAAGTCTCAAAAATGTGTTTCTCATGAAATGTGGTACTGTAATTGCAGATAGAATAATTACAGCATTTTCCAGCGATCCTTATTACTTAGAGAAAGATTGGGCAATGGTACACTTGAACAACCAAGAATTTAAGATCGGAAGATGTTCCTGAACTTATAGTTCCAGTTGTAGGTAAACACAGATGGCTCTGACAACCAGATGTTTTCTTTGTTGTTCAAAGTTTCGCCAAGGATTCTTGATTCAGACGGAAGCAAGTCTTCACCGATCCTCATTACTGAGTGGATATGTGAGGTCATCCGGGGCCATATGAGACAGCCATTTTGATCACCCCCAGAGATGAGAGCACATGAATTTATAAGTCATTACTTAAGAGATGTGCATTTGACTGAAGTGTTCAAGGGCTTTTGAAAGTCACATAGTAGCTGGAAGTTGTTTCAAGCAAATGACTGAAACTTTCAAAATTCCTTAATGGTAATTACTCTGTAAGTTCATCTCATATTTCGTTAAAAGTTCAGGAAGAAATACGCACAATTTCAGAATTAAGGAATACAATTTACCAGTATTCTTGTGAATTTTCGACAGACTGTTCGTCAGGCATTACTACTAAAGAACCTATTGTGAAAAACGACGACTGCGAAATTACTAAAGAAAAACAAGGCCAAACTTATAATTTAGTAGAATTGTTGGAGTATGTGACTTGTTGAATTAAGATGTTCTGAATACTAATTGATTTCATTAAGGTCATTATGAAGGTGGTGTTGTGTAGAAAGTTAGACAAAAAAAAAGGTTCAGTTCAACTGATCCACCTCCGGTTGGACAAAGTCAGCTAGAATTAAAGGGAATATTTTGATGATAGTGAAAACGGAATTTTAAAGTTAAAATTAGTTTTTACTTATCCGACAAATACTAACCTTTACGGGAACCCACGCACCAACCCACTTTCGTTGAAGCGGAAAAGATACAAACCCAACGAAAAGTGAAGAGGAACGTAACAACAAATGAATGGGAGCCTGGTAGGCACCTTTTTGGTTATTGTTGGATGAACAAATTTAAGCTAAAATTAAAGGTAATAGAATAAGTAAAAACTAGGCTAATTTTTATCTTGAAATTACATTTTTCTGGAAGTTTGATTAATTGAGTTTCATACCAGTGAATATAATTTCTATAAGAGCTAAAATAAGATGAAGGGGTTTTGCAGTAGTTATAATTTGAATTGTATTTTCAGGAAAACTTCGCGTGCCAGTTCGAACGATGCTTTCGCAAGTTGATAGATTGGTGAAAACTTTGAAAAATGCGGACAATGACCAACTGAAAACCCTGTTAGTTCTCAATGGTTTCAAGTTAGGGCAACTTTTGCAAGACGTTGGCTGTAAACTTCAATTATTTTCTACGCGAAAGGCCAAACTCTCACTAAAGAAGCAAAAGAAAGTGGATAAAAAATCCGTGAAAAAGATTGCTAAACGCACTACCCCCGTGCCAAAGATCTCGTCAACAGAAAAGGAAAAATCAATAACCGACGAGCACGTCACAAAAACTGTTGAAGTTAACACGCCTGTTTTCGACGACGAAGTGGCCAATATCCCTATACCCCTGGTCCCATATGGGCGAGAAAGCCCTGAACATGTTCAAGAAATTGAGCCAGTCCCTCCGATTCCTGCTAGTCCATTGCCTGTTCCGTTGGAGAGCTCAGGTCAAGCACCGTACTGGCCTGAAAATCCAACTGGTACTGAGATGTTGGATATTCCAACCCCAGCTGGTTCTTCACTAGAATTTATTCAGCGCGATTACATGGACACAGCTTTAGATGAGCCCGACGTCGAGGATAACACTGCAGTGTTTGAAGATGTAGGCAACGACTTCGATAGAAATGCTCCGCCTGTTCCCATGGTTTGTTCATTGTTCATCGGTTGTTGTTTATTTCTTACTTTTTTATCCCACAACTTGTTCTTTGTCTCTGTCATTCATCATGTGTATTAATTGTCTTCTAAATCGTGTTGCTTGCTTCACATTTGATGGATACTGCAGTAGCCAAGTAGGAATTGATGATGCTCTGTTTAACACTTGATGTAATTTTTTACTGATATATCACGTTTTAGAGTTTTACAGACATATTGAAACAGCCAACAAATATGGAAGGAACATAAAAAAAAATTTAAATAATTTTTAGTAGCCCCTTAAAATTGTCCAAGGATTGAACATCTGTAAAGATGAAAATTAATTTGGCGCCACTGGCTGATACAATCGTACCATTTGTATTAATTGAATTGTTTTTCTTTTTTTCTTCTTATTTCGTATACCAGCCATCAGATCACTTTTTGGAATTCTGTAAATCGTGTATTAGCCTACACGCCCAGTTGGAGCTAATTCCCACCGCCTAAATTCTTTAATGTCAGAATCACGCAATAGTGGAGTAAACACCCACCCCTTAAATTGTCGTTTTTCTACAGCAAAATTAACTAACTGCTATATTCTTTGAATAAGGATAGTACTGTTTGCTATGTTTACTGGCCCCTTTTCCCTCCCTGGGGTAATAGTGGACTCCTGCACGAAGGCCTGTCAAATTTTCGATAGGCTGTATGATGAAAAGGTGTTAATTTCAGTCCTATCTTCGTCAGGCTCTCACAAAGTCCTTCTTACTGTTTACATCATTGTTTCTGCTCTTGCCCTCTTCATTAGGAGACGACGACGCTAGGTGGTAACGTAGCATTCACTGGGTAGTGATACGTGCTCTCTTTTTGCCATTTTCATAAGACGCTCGCCAAACTCATGGCTAATCAGATGCCGGATTCCTGGATTGGATGGGCCTTGTAGGTTCATTAAGGACTTCCCAGAATGTAATTCGTGCTGGATAGCAAGTGATTCTATGCTTCTTAGGTGTCGATATCTTCTAGAATTCGATCTCTCCTAGAATTCGAGACTAAAAGGGTTGTTGTTTTACTCCAACCAATCATGTGGCCAGTGTCCATGCAGTGAGGTGCGATGCTGTTTGTTTTGTTGTGATTCCTCACGTTTGCCATATGCTGGTTCACTCTTGTGTGTACTCCTTTTCACGTCTCACCTATGTATACAGCATCGCACTCACTGCATGGCACTCGATACTTGCCCAAAGCTGTGTT
>JAHWFP010049738.1:45719-60810 GCA_023313725.1 Lithobius niger | reverse complement strand
GCTGTGAGGTGATGGAAGATGAGCTTGGAACTGTTCCAAACACAGCTGTGAGCGTGTATGGAGTGCCATGCAGTGAGCGCAATGCTGCGTACATGGATGAGACACGAAAAGGAGTACACACAAGAGAGAGCCAGCGTATGACAGATGTGAGGAGGTGTATGACGAAACAAACAGCATTGCATCTAACCGCTTGGACACTGGCCACACTATTGGATGGAGTAAAACAACAACCCTTTTAGTCTCGAATTCCAGGAGAGATCGACACCTAAGAAGCCTACAATCACTTCGAAAGGCCACTTAAAAAAAGAAAGTAGGTTTTCGGGCATTTTTCTTATGAAATCCGTGCGGGCGGAGAGAATTTTATTTTTTATTTTTTTATATTTTCGGTCCTATTTTTACGTACATTTTGGGGAATAATTTTTTATTTTGGGTAAAATAAAGAACACTGCCTTGTAATTCTGCTTACCATACGTCCATAAAATTATTTAACAACAAGAATGGTAATTTTTATTTTCATTTCTTACTAAGGACCCCTTTGATCTGTAACTTATATTTTTACCGCATCGTTTCTTTTTATTTCTGTCAAAAAAACGGTGCGGAACGGCCTGAGAACCAGCATTTCTTTTTTTAATGGCCTAATGCTTAAATTCAAAAAAGGAAATACTCCATCGTATTTTTGAGCCATGAGTTAGCTTACTTGCCTAGAATCACTTGCTATCCAGCACAAATTACATTCTGGGAAGTCCTTAACGAACCTACAAGGCCCATCCAATCGAGGAATTCGGTATCTGATTAGCCATGAGTTTGGCAAGTGTCTTACACAAAAATGGCACAAAGAGAGTATGAGCATGTCACTACAAAGTATACATTAAGCTACATTACCAACTAGCGTCGTCGTCTACTAGCAAAGAGGGTAAGAGCATAAACAATGATGTAAACAGTTGGAAACATTTATTATGACAGCCAGACGAAGATAGGAGGACGGAAATTAACATCTTTTCATCATACGGCCTATCGAAAATTCGCAAAATACGATGGAGTGTTTCCTGTTTTGAATTTGAGCGTTACTCGTATGAATCTGAAATTAATGACATCAAAGTAATACTGTGGTTAGCTTATTTGTGGAAATGTAGTTCATCAGTGCGAACCTTTCATGTTGAAGCAATCTGTGAGCTACTTGTTGGGCCACATTAGCTGGTGGGCATGCTTAGTAAGACTCTCTCGTGTAACAGAGATCTCAGGTTTCCCCCCTGTACATTCGGAAAGAGCATTCGGAAAAATACCTTATAAGACTTTCCTAGCGAACGTGCCCCTCTCTGTCTCACGGTAACCATAGCAGATAAAGAGACATTAAGCTTGAGACAACGTTTGAATTAAACCCTTTTTTAGTTGGTGATTTGTTGCAAAAAATCTTTTTCATGTATCTGCTGTATGACATGTTTTGTAAATGACAAGAGTTCTGAAGGGATTTCTCGATACTTGCCCAGTATCCCTACCAATCCAAGTGGTTGGTAAGATTTTGGATACAATGTACAAGGTGTGGGTTGCCCGTAACTACTTGTATGTCTTTAAATTGTAGCAGAGTTCACTCATTTCTTTCAAGATAAGTAATTCGCTTACTGACAACAAATGAAAGACCCTAACGCAGACAATTCTTAAAACAAATTTTGTGGCCAAAAAAATATATGATATATGACGTACTACTGCATTATTCATCAAGCCATTGAGTTTAATATGCGCCTCATTAATATTGCCCGTTTGGTGCGTAGTCATGCCTTGGAATAGGTTTGCTTGCTCAAGAGTAACTTTTTAAACTTTTTTCATTACTATGTTGATGACATACGTTAATTATGCTTTTTTTGAACACGTCAA
The DNA here is from genome assembly GCA_023313725.1 of Lithobius niger. NCBI lineage: Eukaryota > Metazoa > Arthropoda > Chilopoda > Lithobiomorpha > Lithobiidae > Lithobius > Lithobius niger. The sequence goes on along the minus strand of JAHWFP010049738.1, from coordinate 58,938 downwards.
CGTAATTATGCTTTTTATGAATTGTATATTTAGCTTTGCTGGATTTTGTAATTGCTCAAGAAATGGACAAGTCAAGTTGTAATTTTAAAGAACATAATATCCATTACACACAAAAAATAATTATCCTGTCAACTCAGAAAGACTTGACATAGTTTGAATTGCAAACTCAAAAGCAGTTATTGTTGTGGTATATTGTGCTTTTATCTGATGATATCAGTCTAAGCGACTGGTTGCCACTTAATTTTATGAATTGAATAGGCTTACTTCTTTCAGCTGCCTACTTCTCAAATTACAACCTGTGAGCTTTCTCTTTACAAAAAATACGTCCCTTTAGTTATTGGCTAAATATCGTTTATTTATGCTCTATACCCAAACCCTTAAGAAAGCTTCTGTAGCTATCATCAGGTGGCGTCCCCGCTCGTATCCCAGCATGCATTACCAAATTTCCTTTACTTATCGTTTGGCCACGGACCTAGCCGGTCGCGTGCATCTGTTCTGCTTTCAACATATCCAATATTCAACCTTCCGAAAACGTTCCGAGGAATTATAAATATGATCGCATGTCAAAACCCCTGGCGATAACATGCGACGTCCAGGAAATGTCTGTAGTACGATTTTTGGCTTAAACCATATGATGTTGGTCTACAGCACACAGTCCAAATAGGAAGGATGAAGAGAAAATGACGTAAATTCTACCTACAACAGGCCCGACATAAACGTTCGGCCTCGTCCCATTCTTACAGTAGTTCTATCAAATGTAGGTTAAAAATCTAGAAAGTTTGGTGTCGACCCCAATAGAATTTTATTAACAAAGACTCCAGCTGCGATTCACTGCGGAAGGATGTTAAGGTCCATTTAGAAAATGAACGTCGTTTGTCTTTACTCACGTCCCAATCAAAGATGGTGGTCACGTTGCTCGTAGGAGCAACGACTGCGACACTTGTTTTAGCACGTTCGATCCTACCCTCCTGCCCGGGAACAACACGAGTTTTCCGTTTGCCACAAATTTAGTGCAGATTACGCAAAATATTGATCACGAAACCCTTTGACACAAGGTGCTTCTGTTCAGGCATTGACTCCCGGTAATCAGTATAGTAGTCGGCACGGCGTCAAGACGGTACGTTGTGATGAAACTTGTGATGACGCCACCAAGACCAGCCGAGACAAGTCATCAAACGTTTGTCAAGCTAAGCAATCAACGAAATTATAAACATGATTGTGAGGCAGAAAAAACTCCATTCACAAAAAAGAGCAAAGCTCATTCCAGTTACGATGTAAGCCCGAGAAAAGGGAGCTCCACCATCTGGCAGTAATAGTTCTGACTTCGGCTTGGCCCTAGGAAGGAAAAGTACTGGTTCGACCAGAACATCGACTGGTGTTTCTAGCTGTGGTGTGACCCGGGCTACTCATCCATTTAGAACAAAAATTACAATACGAATATAGGAGTAGTCTTTACTTTGGACTAAACCTGGAATTAGCACAGAACTCATAAAAAGTCAGTCACCTAGACGTCCTGAGAAGCAGACAATGTCGCTTCATAACCAGGGCGACGTCAGAATGGAGCTACGTCGTCATGTATCCAAGACGCATGAACGAAACGGGAGGCATCGCCACGACTCCCAAGTGAGTAATGTGGAAGGGCGTCTCCATGTAGCCATACACCTAGGTCTCCACATTGACAAAGGCCAGTTGATGACGTCACCTGGGACATCACTCATAGATCGTTCCGTGATCATTCAGTGGTGGATGGGGGAAGACCCTTCTCACCTGCCAATGCGAACGGAGTAATTTTTTTAATATGATTATCAGAGTTCCACCTTGATCGTGATTTCTTAGGGGACAGCTACCATCGCCACAGTGAGTGTCGGGCAGGCATCCTTGACCCTTCTTATTACATGAGGACAATTTTTCAATGACTTCATAGGACATTTACGGAGAAGGGAGTTCCTTCATCCCATGGCAAACTTTCACTCAAACCATTTATCGTTATCTTCCTTCTCCTGTAAGACGAAATCAATCGCAGTCACAAATGTTTCAGACCCACCACACGCTCTACGTGCGCGAACTCTTGACGATGTACGTCCCGATCCCTACCACCTTTCGCAGTCACAGGTTCCATTCCGTATGCTTCTGGATCTGGAGGGCTTGGTCTTTCAATGAACAATCACTTCACCTCATGATGCACTACACTGTGGCTGAGGTTGGCGCTAATGACCTAGCTGTCGACAAAGCACTAAGCTTCAAGCTGCCACCCCCCCCCCCCCACCATATGACGCGAAGAAGAGGAATTTCTTTGTCACCATTGCAGCCCTGAGGCACCCAAGCACACACGATATAGGACATTCCTCCAAGTGGAATTATTCACCGAAACGGCGTGCATGGGATGCAATTTTAGGCTACCCCCTCCGGCATCTATCAAGACCCCTTTACGTCAGGCGGAAGCGGACGAACATCTCATTTGATGGAGTCTGCACGCAGACCGTGCTTACTCTGCCTCCACGGCTAAGATCCGGGCTTTTCTCGTGGAACTGGTCAAATCCTGGAATCTTACTTTATTGCATTCGACCAACTTATGAAAAGGGCCTCGTCATTTCAAGAAGACTCCTTCAACCACGGCCTTTCGGCAGCGATGAATTTGGTTCTTCGTCGTCGAGATGCCTGCCTCGAACCTGTAGCAGACATCCCCCTCAGATGCTGTTGGTCCCTGCAACTCGTGCCGATGACACATACTCTTAAGCCATTTAATGATCATTTCTGGACCTCTCTCCGGATCTCACAGAGAAGGTGAAACTTCCAGCTTTCCCGAAACCAGCAGCTTCAGGACACCCAATTGCCAGAAATAATTTTGGTCCGTTTTGTAGAGAGCCCTTTCAGGAACCACCTGGGTCCTTCCTGCCCAAGCGGACAGTAGGTCAAGGCGTGGGAGTTCAAGAGATCATTTAAGAATGGTACGAGAAAACCACCACAGCAACGACACGATGGTCCGTCCTTTCCCTTCTATGGTCACGGCTGTCACACCTTTCGAAAAGGTAGAGGGAGTTCTAGGGAACGGGGGCGTGGTTTCCTTTCTCTCAGCTCATGACTTCGAAGGGGAAACCCCTGATCCCATTCACCAGACGTGGAGGGGCAGACTCAGATACCTGGTGGCAGATTGGGAACAGATCACGTTGGCTGCCTTCGTTCTATCTATCTTAAGGCATGGTTATATCTCTCCGTTCCTTTCCATCTCATCACTAACATTGGGCCATTCGTCCATCAGCACCGAAAATTCGCGGAAGAAGAATTTGGCCATCCGCATGATCTTCAACCTTCGCACATTCACCACATTCGTGCAGAGGTACCACTTCTAAATGGAAATGTTGGCATCAGTCAAAGTCCGTAATGCAAGGAGAGTACCGTACTCCCGTGCATATGAAAGACGCTACCACCTCTGTCCACGGAACCTCCACCAAAACCTTTGGTTCTGCCTGTTCCTATTCACAAGACCGGGCCGACGCATCAACACCGCAAAGTCACAGTTCCTCACAGCACAAACCTTTATGTTTCTGGGAGCGGAGTTCAAGTTGCACAACTTTCTAATTCGACCATCGCCGAAAAGTCAAGAAACTAGTCTTATCCTTAACATTTTAGCATCATCAGGCTTCGACATTGGCCAAGGACTTGGATTCCTTAGCCAGAACCAGGCACTGGCTTTGTAATTGCGTGTAGTTCCGTGGCACTCCTGGGACAATGAGATTTCAACCTACCTATGACTTCTCTTAGATGGTAGCTACATGAACACATTGGCCGTAGAAGTATCAGTTCATTCCCCCCCCCCCTCCTTCCCCCATCCCGAACCTCCTGCGCTTCACATATGCTTCAGCATCAGTCTGGGACGCGCACCTGGGTGCCCAACTGCCTTCAGGGACTTGGTCTGACGAGGAAAGAAAGCTACACATCAATACATTAGAACTGAGAGCTATTGCCTGAGCTGTGAGAACCCATGCTGCACTTCTCAAGGATAAAGTTGTGGTAGTCACATCTTATAATATAACAGCTGTGGCGTACATATGGAGAGGGGTGAACCCACTCTCGCACCCTGGCGGAGGTAGCTTCCGAGTTATTCTACCTATGTGTGGTTATGATGTGACGTTGAAATTGAATACTGTCCTATGACCCTCACGTACGGACAAAATTCAAACGACGGAATGGATGTTTTGTCCCCAGGTTTGGTGAGTGATATTTCACATGTAGGGAATGCCTTCGCGGACTTGTTTGCTACCAGATCCAACCGGCAACTTTAGAGCATCCTCTTCCCGTAACTGGATCCTCAAGCATGGGCGACGGACGGCCTCAGCATCTTGTGAGTGATGAAGTTTCCTCCCCGCCCCCGCTCTCAATCCTACAGTCAGTACTGAACAAAATGTGGTTACCCCTTGCTGGGCTCCTGTAATCTGACAGGCTCCCCCTTTGGCCAATGGCGCCTTGGTTTGTAGAAAAACTCTAGGCCTGAAGAAGGACTATCCGATCCCACTCCCCCTGAAACTGGATCTGCTTTCCTAACATCGGGGATAAATGCTTTATTGAAGTTTAACTATTTCCAGATTCCAATTAAAGTGTTCAAATTAGTAAGAGGTTTCGTGCAAACCATAGTACACTCCGATTGCTGGTATTTGCTTTAAACTCTTGTGTTATCTTGGGTCGGTAAAACGGAGCCTGTCGGTATCGTGCTAATACCCCGATTGGTTCATGCCTTCAGTAATTTCCGGTTTGTCGTCTTTTCCTTGCCTGGAACCTTTTCCTGGTGCTTGCTAGCTTATCTGCGGCACATGATTAACTTGTGTGGCTGGGCCTCTATTTTGCCCTTTATGCAGAAAACAGCTTTCCTGGTAGCTTTGGTGACTGCAGAGTTTCAGAGTAAGTTGTCATTCACTAGTGAGGACGACCACATCCGCTTCACAAATGACTGTCAGGCGCCACTCTTATATTCCCACCCAAGTACGTACTCAGAACCGGAGATGTGACAAGACCCCACTTCCAGTAGTCATTAAAGCACTCGGTCCTGTGATGGATTCCATGTGCACAGAGTGAGTACAGTGTCCGAATCGCATATTATTATTTTACCTGGAAGCTACGAAAAATCCCTTGCCTGCACCCATGTTTTCGGGGAATGAGGCTCCGCAGATGCCCCTTTTCCTCGATGTGGAAAACTTCTATAATACCCACAGTGCTACCAGTTGCCCCATACAAAACTAATGACTTGGATTTGTGAGGTGATAAAACGTGCCTATGACGTCACCTCCGGATCGCATGGATCTTCGCGCACTCGGTGCGAGCAAACAAACTAAGAGCAACGGCATCGTCTTGTGCTTTTGGCTAGGGGTGCCCCAAGTTAAAATCGTGTCAGTTTGTTTCTTGGCGCACTATTGGCATGGTATCAGTGGGCTGGTGGAGGTGTAAACATCAAAGTACATGTTATGGCTGATAGTAAGCTGATAGTTACATGGGCAAGAAGTAATGTGGTCCAACTGCCAAGGAAAATAAAATGAAGCCTTGCATCAGGTACCTTTTTAGTATTTATTGTTAAGAAATTACGGGTATCATCTGCTGGTTCAGCTTGACCAACCCCTTTTTGAACAAAGTCAACAATAACCAAAGAGAAGTATTTTTGGAAGAAAGTGAAAATGGAATTTTAAAGTTAAAATTAGTTTCTATATGCTTTGAAAATATCGATTACCTATTTTTAGCATTTTCCTTCTGCCTTTGCTGTGCAATCTAGAGATTAAAGGTACACCCGGCCTGCCTTATAACATTCTGCGTGCCGTATTACAGCAACGCGTAGATCGCCATCCGCGCATTTATCAGCGCTAAGGTCGCAACGAGGTACATAGCTGCTGTCTCGGTTGGCTTTGGGAATAGTACACGAAAGGGTATCAAGTTAAAGATTGTGTCTTCACAAACCGGAATGATTCTCGTATTTTAACAACATCACAATTTATAATTTTCTAGGCTAGTGTCTTATAATTCTGTTTTGGCGAGCTATTGGAATAATTAATTTTAATTTTTACCGCTTAGTCTTTTAGATTTTTGATCTCATAGTAATTTATTAGAAAATTAGTAGATGCACTCATAGAGATGAAATGTCATGATTATTGCAAGCGTGCACAGCATCATATACTGCGGGGCACAGTAAATAAAGTTAACAATTATTCAACAGAAAATCTCCTAGACGCCACATTTTAAAACGGATTTTTACCAAGGGATTGCCTAACGGTAAGGAAATAGACCTTTGGGGCCGTACTTGATGGGGTGGATCGAGAAAAATGGCGCTGGGAGGTATCCGTTTAAAGTTCTTGGTTCGTCCGTCCGGCATAGATACCTACTGCGCATGCGCGGCCTCCGCTGTACAAACTCAGACAAAGGTCGGTTCTTCATCTTTCCTTCTCTACACCTCGACCAGTTTGGTCATGCTCATGTGCGCTCCTCTTCTGGATATTTTTGGATACTTTTGCTCCTCAGTTGCCCTATGCCACGTGCCAAGAGCACTCCTCGGGACTCTCTTCCCCGGACTGGGTCCTCTTCTTCTCCGGCAATCGTCATCTGTGATGACCCACCATCGCCAGAATTTTCAGCATTCGCCGCGTCCGGTACACGGTCGCCTCGAGTGGATTCCCTGTCGCCTACGGTTTCTATCATCGGACCGTCCCAATGCGACCCTCTGGTCGCCACTGACCCTACCATTAACACTTTCATGACTTCTCCAATCCCTTTCGGTCAGTCTGGCAAACCGACCTCGGATCTCAGGTCTCTTCAGGAATACCTTTTTTGGGCTAAGGAAGTGTGTTCCCACCCCAAGCTGCAAGTCAAATCCCATTGTGCTAAACATAAGCGACCGATCCATTTCGTTCGTCTTGTAGGTCGTTCACTTCCCACTCGGTCTCGATAGAAGCTAACAGTGAACCTCTCAAGGGTAAAGGGTCATGAACTCGTGGATAATGCACTGAGGTGCTTTCACCGCAAGCGACCAGCCTCTCCGGTTGTCCCTGCACGCAGCTGCTTTACAGTAGACTTGGTGACATCAACAGCCAAGAAGATTCGCTTGTCAACAGCCAACGTTGCCGGTCCTTCTCGACAATGGGACCCACTTCCTCATTCTCCAACACCTCGACCAGTCACAAACAGCCTTCGGTCGACTCGGATGCTTCTGGCTCGGTCTATGACGACCGCTTGTCCCTACCTGCCGATCTCTCCAGCGCATCTTCATGACAAGCTCACTTTGACCACCGGTCGACCCAGATCCTTCTGAAATCCCTCTACCAGACCTTATGAAGGCGGTCCGAAGGCGGTGAAGGCGGTCAGTCCGTTATTCCGGACTGTTTTCTGTGCAAACCGTCCCCTCAGGCGACCGAATCACTAAGCCTCAATCCCCCCCCCCCCCCTTTCCCCCGAACCTTGCGAGAACCGCGGTCTTTATACAGTACTAGGCTTTGATCTTCGCGACCAGTTCCTTGGCAGAATCCGATCCTCGGTCAATCAACGACACTGATCACCACCTTGTTCCCGCACGGGCAGTCTCATCTTGGGTATCAGTACACCATTGGAACGTCTTTCGTCCCTCTGGTGATGGAGCGGCCAACCCTCGTAACTTCCCTCAGTCGGAGGTCCTCACTGCAAACGTCAAGATGGACTTCGGTACCTCCTTGTATCGACCTCGTCGAGTTTTGGTCCCCACTTCTGTCTTACGGGACAGCGACCGTATCTTGCGTTTCGGTCTTCGAGTGGCCTCCCAAGCCGATATTCTAAATATGGCCGCCAATGCACTGTGCGAATAGCTCTCCATGGATCCCTCTCCAGACGAAACCAAGGATCTGGTCTCCTGGTCGGCCAAGTATTCCGTAAAGCCTGCTTTGCCTCCTTCCACTCCATGAACTGGCTCACGCGACCACTCTTCAATTCTACGCTCCTACTTCGAGATGTGGTTCTCAATACGGCTCCTAATCTTCACGATTCGACCAGACGTGTCCTCTGGAATCAACCAATCCATAAGACTGACCCCCTATTCAGGGGGCTCATTCCAAAACTTAACCTCCCACCAGGACATCAGACAGAAGCCGAAACCATACAAGACTAAAAGGCTCCTGGCGACAACCACCGGTGGGACCCTCGGTCTCCACCGAACCTAAGGACAATTGTGTTACACCCCCCGCCTCGTCTGGAACCGCGCCCTGCCTTTCCACCTCGCCGTGCCCCGTCGCCCTTTCTGAACAAGGGATAGGGGTGCGGCCGTGATCGCCCCTATGGCCATAACTCTGCCTATACTACCGCAGTCGCCACGCTTCCCCTGGATTGCGTTAGCGACCACGGTCCTTATATTGACAATTACCCCTTCCCAGTACCAGTAGGCGGCTGTCTTCAGTCCTTCCTCCTGGCCTGGCAAGAAATCATGAACAACCGAAAGGTCCTCGCCATTGTGTCCCACGGTTTCCTCCCTTCCTTCTATCGGTCGCCTCCTCTGGGGTCCTCGCCTTGGTTAGAAGCAACACCGCCAACAGATTTCTTACCGACGAGATCTCAGTTCGTTTAGCAAAACATGCTGCCAAAACGAGCTGCTCCAAATCCAGAGCAGCCATGATTCTACAGCCGAATTTTTCTTTGCCCCAAGAAGACGGGCGCTCTTTATTTTATTTTCAACCTTCGACCGCTGAACCAGTTCATCAAATCCTCATTTCCAAATGGCGACCGTCGAAACCATACGACACTCGCTTCTTCACGGCGACTGTGCAGTCTCCATAGATCTTGCGGATGCCTATATTCATATACCACTTCACTCCTCGGTTCGTCACTTTTTCCGTTTTCTATACGACGGCACGGTCTACGAGTTCACCTGCCTCCCTTTCGGACTTAATACAGCACAAGAGTGTTCACGTTGGTTCTAACAACGGTCTTAGCTTTTCTTCATCAACACAAGGTACGCGCCGATGCCTACGTAGACGACTGTATCTTCCCTCATCGGGACAGGCTCAGGCTAATCTCAAACAGGTACTACACGTTACGACTCCTGCATCAATTAGGCTTCGGAGTTTACTTCCCAAAATCCAGTCTAACCCCGTCGCAAAACTTTGTGTTTCTCGGGGTCACTTTCAATCTGGCTCAAGCGGTCGTCATGCCCTCCCCAAACAAGGTATCGTCTCTACTTCAAAAGATTCGGTCCTTCCTCCGGTCGCCTTCCTACACCCTGACACAACTCAACTCCTTCATCGGTTCGTTGGACTCCATGGCACCACTTGTTCCGTATGGCAAATGAATGGTCCAGCCTTCCACCAATTCTGTATCGACGAATGGATCAGCCGGTTGCCCACTCCCGCCGAACGGCGACCACATTCAGACAATTTTCCTCTCTCCATTCTGCTATCCTGGATGGATGTTAAACACATCACACAGAAGGTACCTCTTCACGAGCCCCCGCCCGACATCCACCTGTTGTCTGACGCCTCCCGTCAGGGTTGGGGTGTCCACATCGGCGACCGCGTGGTATCCGAGACTTGGCCACCAGACACTACCGTCCATATCAACGTTCTAGAACTACAAGCAGTCCTTCTAGGTCTTGTGCACTGTCAACACCTTGTCAAAGGAAAGGTGGTACAGGTCCACATTGACAACACCACGGCGGTCGCTTATCTTCGGAATGGGATAGGAACGCGGTCCCCCTCTCTTCATCAAGTCACCTCCGACATTTTCGTCCTGTGCATCCGACTGGGAACGACTTTACTACCGCTCCAGATTACGGGCAACCACAATGTGATTGTTTACTCCCTGTCCCCCCACTCTCCTCCAGCGGGCGAATGGGTTTCAAAACATCCATTTGCACGTGCCTCTTTCAAACATGGGGGCAACCGTATCTTGACCTCTTCGCCACGAGGCTCAATGCCAAACTTCCCTACTTTGTGAGCCCTGTCCCCAACGATCGAGCATGGGCAGTGGATGCTTTAACAATGGAGTGGAGTCACCTCTTTGGTTACCTGTTCCCTCCACCCAAACTGCTCCCCTTGTTTCTGCGCATGTTCGCCCAGTCTCCCGGCCTCTTCCTCCTGATTGCACACCGCCTAGTTTCCCCTCTGACTCAGACCCTTGATAGATTCCCCGCGCTGCCTTCCAGACATTCCGAACCTGTTGTCCCAGCAACGGGGGACTGAGCTCCACCGCAAATCCCGGACGCTCCAGCTACACGTGTGGCTGCTATCATCCGATTACTCGAAGCAACAGGCATTCCTCTGGATCAAGCCTCTCGCATTGCCTCTAAAGCAGTCCGCTCGTCAACTAACAAGATATACGACAGCCATTGGCGATGGCTTCATTGGTGTATGCCGCGGCAGGTTAATCCTGTCGGTCTGTCTCTAGCACAGTTTCTGCGCTTCCTGACTGACTCTGCAATGAAGGACTACGTGGATCCACTATCCTTGTCTACCGGTCCGCCCTGAACACGCTCTTCTGTGCGGCTGAATGTTCTGCACTTTTAGACGACTTCCGCATTTCCGCTCTTCTCAAGTCTTTTTAACTCTAACGACCGGTGGTTCGTCGCCTCTTTCTTGCTTGGGACTTATCTATAGTCCCCACATCTTTACTATCAGCGCCGTACGAACCCGTCTTCCTGTCGCCTCAGCCACGTGACCCGAAAAATGGTCTTCTTGGTGGCTCTGGCCGCCTGTTTCCCTTTGGCCGCGAGTACAGGCCCTTTCGGCGATCGCCACCGACTGTTTCTTCCATAACGATTGCTCTACGGTCACCATGACCCCTCGAGCATCCTTTCGGCCTAAGACCCAGAAGTCTGGTGACCGAACCTACCCCATCTGTATACCTGCCGTGTCTCCTGTCATAGGCAACGAACCTGAGAAATCTCTCTGTCCGATTTGTGCCATTCAATATTACTTCAAGAGATCCAAGCCTCTGCGACACGGTCGCTCTCAACTTTTTCTTCCTTTTGCACCGGCGACCGGCAAAACGTCAGCATACATGGTCGCCACCTGGATAAAGACGCCGTTGTCACCTTAGACGCCTACAAGGCTCTCGACATAGATTGCGCCGACCAAGGCATTCGAGTTACCGCCCATGAACTTCAGGCTATCTCAACTTCTTGGTCCCACCATAGTAAAGTTCCCATTACCGACATTATGGAAGCCGCGTCCTGGAAACACCCGATTGTGTTCACATCTCACCACCTACGTGATATGTCGTGGCCACTAAGCATGTACTTTAACCCCCTTAACTTGATACGATTATCATCCACCCTCTTTCTGATCGTTCGCGAAGACTTGTCTTTCTGGAGAACCGGCGTGCTACCCTAGGGGGCTCCGTCAGGTGGCGCCCGCCGCCTTTGACGAGGTCTGTGGAATGCTAAAAATCAGCTAATGATATTTTCAGGGCACATAGAAAGCCCAAAATACCAGGTACAGCTGGTTGATTTTGGGTTCTATTGCCTTTATGAAAATATACATTACCTTTCTCCCACCCTCCTCCCCTCTGTGTCACCACTGGGGCACTTAAGAGGAAAGACGTAAAACGAACTTTCGTCTTGAGTTTATAAGCGGAGGCTGCTCATGCGCAGTGGGTAGCGACGCCAGACGGACAAACCAAGAACTTTAATCTCTAGATTGCACTGCAGAGGCAGTAGGAGAATGCTAAAAATCAGGTAATTTTCATAAAGGCGCAATAGAAACCACAATCAACCAGCTGTACCTGGTATTTTGGGATTTTTCATAAAATACTTACACCCTCTGCCCCTGTTCTCGAACGTTAGGGGGAAAAGGTGGCAATGCCTGATGGGACATGAGCAAGGCGTCCACCTGGTGGGCAGCTACAGAACTTGAAATCTTATGGTTCGGGTATAAATAAATAAAGAGCATAACTAAACGAAGTGTGACAACCCTGATCAGAGGCTAAGGTTGACAGTATTTTTTCCAGTTCGTTTTTATATTTGAATACACCCATCTCTGAAAGAAACTTGTTCATGTGAAGGGGCCTTCTAATTAATGCGGACATATTTGTAACATGCTACCTGTGCTTCTTAAACTTTACTTTTTTTCAGTTACATGATTGCACTCTTTGGCTGTTACCGTAAATCGTGTATTAAAAGCCCAGTTGAAGCTAAAGCCCACCCCCTAAATTGCTGTAAAGTCAAAATCATAAAATAGTGGAGTTAAAGCCCACCACTCAAATTGTTGCTTTTCTACGAAAAATTACCTAAAAGTTATGTGAATAAAGATAATACTGCTTGCTATGTTTACTGGCTAACTTCTCCCTCCTTGTAGTAATAGTGGACTCTTGCTTTAGCTCCTAGCACCTGCACAAGGCATCTCTCACCTAAGCCTCCTCCTTAACAGCAATTAAAGGGGTGTAAAAATTGGTCTTTCAGAGATCGTTCAAAAGCTTCGCATTTTCTGCAATAGATGTCCAGAAAGGTTAGAAAATTGATAATGCGTGATTTAAAGCCCACCCCCCCCTATTTTTGCCAAATTAACTGCATAAGCCCATGGGCGTTTAATCCACGATTTACGGTATATCTTTTAAAGCAAACTGCAATTTGAAAGGATCTTTCAAGGCTTCACAAGCCCTAGATGTTGTAGTTGCTGAACAGTTAAAGACTTCTTCAACAATTTTGAAGGACAATAAATTTAAGAAGCTTAACTGAAAAATTAGTGTGTCAGTTTCATGAAGGCTTGTTCAGATAGTTATTAACTGTTTGAAAATATGTAGGATCTTACATTTCTTTATTAGCCAGCCGTACCCACATTTAATACTTGCTTAAGCAAGGCGTTGGAATTAAATTTTGCCCCGTAATGCTCAGTACCTCTTACAAATGGCTTTTAAAACAAAACTTTTGAGTTGAAGGTTTAAGATTATCATATTTACCTGAAATTAAAAGTTCAAGCTGCTTTGAAGCGAATTTTCAATAAAGAATAACATCCCTCATTATTGAGGAGAACGCAACATATGTACACGGAAAATTCGGCGATTACGCGATCATTCACGTACATGATCTGGACTCAATCTAGCGTTTAGTACAGTGCTTTTATTCTCATTTAATCACAAACTTAGTTTATTAAATTGTCACTCCTCCAAAATCCAACATAGTTAGCAGCTAAAACTTAATTTCTAGCAACACAATCCTTCATAACCACAGGATCGGAGGCAAACGCAGGCAGAAAGAGCAGCTCCCGTCCACCGGAGCGTAATCCAAGAGTTC
>JAHWFP010049738.1:25393-45619 GCA_023313725.1 Lithobius niger | reverse complement strand
GTCAGGTTTTTGAGTTGCTTATCCGTTCCTGGCTACTTCTGATGGCTGCGATAGCTAGGGAGTATACAGAACTTGACTTTAAAAGGAAAACAAGGCAACTCGATGGGGCACAGATGTCAAAACTTATATCAGCCCACTTACATTAGATATATTTGTGCTTAGTAACCTTGTAACAACCGTGAACCTTGTAAGTACGTGTTGCAAATTATTTTTCTAACATTTTTTTTATTTTATCGTCACCATCTTTAGGAGAATGTGTTGTTGATTGTGGGAAGTTTTCAGTTAATTTTCTACCAAAAAAAGACGACGAATTGTGGGTAGGGCATTAACTAGGCGATATCACGATCTGGGGGTCGTTTTGGGGTGGGGGGTGGGGGGGGGGAGGGCATTAGCTTTGCCAGGGCGTTTAATAGGCGATTTACAGTAGGTATGATTTTGCTAAATTTGCTGCCTAATGGCAAATGCATATTCTTTTGCGCCAGGATTCTTCCGAGATAGCAATGGATTTCCCAGATAGTTTGCACAAAGTAATGCTTTCCTTGCATGTATGGATGGGCAAAGCTAAGGCTATTGCGCCAAAAAAAAAATGATTTTTTTACGTAAAGTTATCCATACAAAAAGTATCCTTGCAAATCGAGTGTTCGTGTTTAATTCAAATGTGATAATCGGTTGAACTCATGTTTACGTTTTTTCCAAAAGTCCTAACACCGTCTAGTGCTAATTTTCAACTAACAATGGAAACCCATGATCTTATTGTGATTCCCCTAGACGTTAGGCTTTGTCAGGTGTTGAGATTTCGACGTTGGAGAGCTTTTCCTTACTCCATTACGATGAGCTGTCACTTGATTTGAATTCCCATTCTCCACCCACTGATCTCTGCAAGGCCCACCGGGAGGAGAGATGGCTTTCCATTTCTGTGTGAGTTATTAGGCTAGTAGCGGGTGGACTAGATGTGTAATGTCCGAAAACGCTGGTGGCTGGATATTCATGAGGTTTTATTTTCGGTTTTTTATGATATTAATTAAAATGGATTGCAGGGCTCGGAGGTGTGAGTTGGAGTAAAGGAGATAGGTGGTTTCGTACTATCTGCACAATACTACCCTTCATTATGTGCTAAATCGTTTTGATTTGCTCTTTTAATTGCATAAATGAATTTATTAGTTCATTTAAACGTTGAGTTTAGCTTAGGACTGCTGGTGTGCGCCTCATATCATGGCACTGTCGTGATGTAGAGCAATTCCATTCTCCTCCTCATGAGTGTTGGTTGCAGTAGTGTGATCCAGCAAACGAGTCTCAACTCCACTTCGGTTTTTTCCCAACAAAGCAACTACAAACACAACATTGCGTGGTGAAAAACCACCTCTCTCATTAGTTAAAACGTCATTGTATTTCGCGAATTTTCGATATGCAAATTGACAAAAAGATGTTAAAATTTCAGTCCTCCTATCTTCTTCAGGCTACTCACAAATTATGTTTCTTTGTTGCCAAAACATCTTAACCTGATAATTTTAGCATTACATTCCTCGAATGTGATGTTCCCCTGGAGGTTTCTTCTTCTGTTCAGCCGCCTGCTTCCATACCCCTGCTGCGCATGCGCGCGGCAGTCCTCCCTTATAAAAGCGACAGCGTGTACGCTATCGGCATTCATTTTCCTCCAGAGATGTCTCCACGCCACCTCGCGCCGAAAATAGTTCCCCACTTTCACACAAAAATTGGTTTCCAAACCCGATGTTGTCCGCCGCATCCGAAGCCCTCGCTTCACCTGTTCCCCCTCATGTCTCTCCTTCGGCCGCAGACAACCGCTTTCACCCTTGGCATCCGTTGGATCTCCGCCCTCGACCACGTCGCCGTCGGTCCGATCCTGCCATTTTCTTTCGTCCGATTCAAGACTCTCTTCGCCCGTGTTGCCGCTGGCAACTGCCGTAGTCCGGACGAAAGCTGTCAACGCCAACCTTCTCAGTCGCTCGTCACCGTTCCGGCTGGCTGCAGTCGCACCCGCGACATCCCTCGGCTTTCAACTTTTGGACGGAAACACGCCCGAGTTGCCGAACGGCCTACCATCATCTGCCGACGTAACCCTGCTCGGTCGCTCATCGTTGTTCCGGCCGGCTGCACCCGCAACCACGGCGGGTCCCGTCAGCTTCACTTTCAGCCGGAAAACACTCCCTCCACCGGCCCGCCCTTCCCGCGCCACGCCTCGACGGATCTCCAGCTTTCGGCCGCTTTCCTGGATGTACCCGCATTGCAAGCGACCCGCCTTACTCCCATTTCGGATCGATTGTTTTCAACCTCGATCGAACTTGCTACCGTGCTTTGAATTCACCACCTTGTTCATTATCAAGTGAAGATCAAGTCAACAGTTGCTGCCCACCGCTACTCGTCTTACTCGTGGCTACTTTCCACGTTTTGAATGAAGAACCAAGCTGGTTGTCATCATCAAGGCTGCCGTTTGTCTCGACCGTAGCTCACTCCACATTTCGAACGAAAATCAAGCCAACACTTGCTATCCATTGCTTCTCGCCTCACTCGTGGCTAAAACCCACGTTTTGAGTGAAGATCCAAGCTGGATGCCATCATCATGCATGCAGCTTGTCTCGTTATATATATATCTCAATTTATATCTATATATTATAATAATATTATTAATTTTATTTTATATTTTTGAGATCTGAACACCCTATATATTTTACATAATTACCCGTGGCTCACCCCACAAGAATACAACAATTGCTGTCTCACGCTGCTGCTCGTCTCATTCGTGGCTTTAAACCCACGCTTTGAGTGAAGAGTCGGGTTGGAAGACATCTGCATTCCCTCTGCCGTTGCTGTTTTCTACCTCGAGGGGAAATCAAGTCACCTGTTGCTGGCCACTGCTGCTCGTCTCACTCGTGCCTTGAACCCACGTTTTGAGTGAACCAAGACAGAAGCCGTTTGCACCTCTTGCTGCTCGTCTCGAACGTGGCTTACCCCACATTTCGAGTGAAAATCACCCGTTGCTGTCTACTGCTGCTCGTCTCACTCCTGGCTAGAACCCACGTTTTGAGTGAACCAAGTTGGAAGCCGGTTGCACCTCCTGCTGCCTGTCTCGACCATAGCTGGCCCCACGTCTCGAGCGAAAATCAAGTCGTCAGTTGCTGCCTTCTCTATTACCAGACGTCTGGATGACTCTAGCCCTGCTCGTCTTTTGTCCGTTTTTCCTGTGAACTTCCACCGTGATGACCGCCAGCATGGAAGATTCCAGCTCTGCTGTTCCTGTCTTCAGCCGTGCCACTCTTCGACACACAACTTAGGCACTGCCGTCCCATCACCGCACGCTGCACTCTTCGGCCCGTCTCCGGTCTGCCCGTAGCCGGGACATTGCCGTCGAGTCTGGTTTGTTGCTCAGCCTCTCGCCTCTCCCGCCACGACGTTGGAACTCTACATCTCACCAGTCCAGCCGTGGAAGCAGTTGTGAACTGGATCATCCATCGACGGTCCCTGCTCCGGCTCCCTCGCCGTCTTTCGTCCGCCTCACTGATGCCGAAGCTAACCGCACGCTCCACTCTTCGGCCCGTCTCCGGTCTGCCCATAGACGGGATGACGCCGTCGAGTTTGAGTTGTTGCTCAGCCCTCTCGCCTCTCCCGCCATGACATTGAAGCTCCACATCTCACCAGTCCTGCCGTGGAAGCAGGACGGACTAGATCACCCACCGCCGGCCCCTGCCTCCGGTTCCCTCACCGTCTTTCGTCCGCCTCACTGATGCCGTAGCTGTCACGACTATGTCGAAGATCTCACAAGCTCCCGTCTTTCGTCCGTCTTGGATTTGGTCTGACGATTTCACACGGAAGATCAACCAGTGTGAACTTCTCGCCCCATGCACTGAAAGTCGGCCAAGCCTGCATCCCTCGCTCCTTACGCTCGTTCGTCTTTCACCCGCCCTGCTCGGGTGTTTCCATCCCGCACAATGATGAAGATCTACCGAGCCAGCATTCTTCGCTCCACGCAACTCGTCTTTCACACCCCTTACCCGGGAGCTGCCGTTTGAACCTTGACAAAGATCTGCCATGCCTGCATTCCTCGCTCTACGCACTCCTTCGTCTTTCACCCACCTTGTACGGACGCTTTTTCATCCCGCACCGTGATGAAGGCCTATCAAGCTAGCGTTCCTCGCTCCAAGCAACTCGTCTTTCACCCGCCTTCCCCGGGTGTTGCCGTTTACACAATGCAGAAGATCTGCCGAGCTACCGCTCCTCGTTCTACGCACTCACTCATCTTTCAACCGCCTCGCTCGGGTGTTGCCGTCTTACACCACGGAGAAGACCTGTCAAGCCGTCATCCCCCGCTCCACACACTCACTCGTCTTTCACTGCCTTAACGTCTTTCGCCCGGCTTGCTCGGGTGTTGCCGATTTGCACTGTGGAGAAGATCTGCCAAACCATCGTTCTTCACCCCACGCACTCATGCATCTTTCACCTGCACGATGACGAGGGTCTACCTAGCCAGCGTTCCTTGCTCCAAGCAACTCGTCTTTCACCCACCTTCCCCGGTTGTTGCCCTTTACACTATGGAGAAGGTCTGCCGAGCTTCCGCTCCTCGCTCTACACACTTACTCGTCTTTCACCCGCCTTGCTCGGGTGTTGCCGTCTTACACCACAGAGGAGACCTGCCAAACCATCGTTCTTCACCCTACACACTCACTCGTCTCTCGCCCGCTCGCTCGGGTGTTGCCGCCTTACACTTTGGAGAAGATCTGCCTGACACCACTCTACGCACTCACTCGTCTTTCACCCAAGTGTTGCTGCCCTCCACCGTGATAAAGGTCAACCAAGCCCCCCCCCGGCTCGGCCTACTCCGACGTTTCCCGCTTGCCTTATGGCCGAGATGCCACCCCGGTCCAAGTTGGAAGCCCCTTAAACTGAAAGCCTCTTCCCCGCTCCTCATCTTTCATCCGCCTTCGTGTTATGATGCCGTCCCGAACAAGATGAAAGCCCGCTCAGCTGGGAGCTGTCCTCCTCGTCTTTCGTCATCCACTAACCAATCGAATTGGTCTCATAGACGCTTTGCCCGCCCTCCCGTCTCCTGCCTTTCATCCGCCCGCCACCTAGACGGCCTGGCCATGCTAGCCGACCACCGGCTACACTGCCTTATGCCACTTCCCATCCATGATCTGCCCGACTTCCCTTCATGCTTGCGAGAACGCCATCCATTCTAGCCGGTCCCAACTGTGGGCCCTCTTTCATCAAGTTTATTTGATCTTTCGGCTGCCGTCCTGCCTCGATGTGGTCCTGCACTAGTCCCTCGAACGCCGTGGCCCAGCCCCTGCCCGCTCCGCACAGCGCCGCCATTCCACCCGAAACTAACTCCTACTTTCAGCCGAGGAACCATCAGCTCTTTCGGCCCGATTCCCCCTCGCATCCGCTACAACCAACGCAACCAGCAGGACCGAGCCGCAACTTCTGACCGCCGCAGCTCCTCTCCTGCCTTCCAGCCGGCACAAGACTTCGCCTCTTATTTCCAGCTTAAAACCGTCCGAAAGTCAGCTCCTACTTTCTGACGAGAAACAAACAGCCCCGTCGGCCCGATCTCCCTCGCTCCCGCTCCGGCCAACGTAACCAACAAGAGCAAGCCGCAACTCCTGTCCGCCGCAACCGCTGCTCGTCACCAGGGGGCAGGAGCTCTTCTCATTGAAACCACGGTGCCTCCCGCCTCCCCTACCTTCCAGTTGGCACAAGACTTCGCCTCATCTTCCCAACTTAACTGAAGCTCAACACGGAAATTCTATCCTTCATATAACAAGCCCTTCAGCCAACAGTACCATCCATTCATCCAATCCCTTCGGCTAACTGGCTCCAAGAAAGACCCAACGCCCGACTGAATCCAACACAGGTTTTCTTCAAAGTCTTCGAAGACAACCACCCGAGTCCTTCCATTGTCCAAAAAAAAAACAAAAAACGATGAATTGGAAGACACCAGCTTCTCCTCCTCACTATCTCGCAATCTAACATATGAAACCGCAAAAAAAAAACAAAAAAATTTATTGACCCTTGGTAACTTTTAATATTCAGGACAATCTCCACATCATCAACTGACAACAAAGCCTTCCGATCGAAGCAATTCTCACACCAGCATCTTGAAGGAATCTGTCGACCTCCCACACAACCTGATGCAAGATCGTGTGTGTGAACGGAATACGCCAGCTGCGATCTATTGCCGCTACCTGTACAGTAGCCAATTCCCCTTAAGCACTCAGAACGAAGCAGAAGCAAGCCAACCACGATAGAAGCTAAACATTCACCATGGAAACAAGCCAACCAGTGAAGAGGGATAGTGACCTAACCCCGAGGTTCATCACCTGTTCTGAACAAAGTGCGAAGTTTTCAACAACTTTTTGGGGATCAGCCTGCTTGCATCCCGGGGCGCCCATCATGGTGGTGCCCACCACCGAACCTGACGAGGTCTGCTGATAATGCTAAAATTATCAGGTTAAGGTGTTTTGGCAACAAAGAAAGAAGATTTTGCCGGCCCCCAGCCAGGCCGGCTAAAAATGGTTTCTTTGTGCCTAAAACATACTTAACCTACTCCCGCCCTGCCTCCCCTCTCGAGTCACCACCTGACATATTGAGAGTAAAATGAATGCTGATAGCGTACACGCTGTCGCTTTTATAAGGGAGGACTGCCGCGCGCATGCGCAGCAGGGGTATGCAAGCAGGCGGCTGAACAGAAGAAGAAACCTCCAGGGGAACATCACATTCGAGGAATGTAATGCTAAAATTATCAGGTTAAGTATGTTTTAGGCACAAAGAAACCATTTTTAGCCGGCAAAATGTTCTTTTTTACTATTTACATATTTGATCGTGCTCATGCTGATTTCGGTAGCAGACAACGTCGGTTGAGAACGTAACCTTCTGTATTCACTGGGTAGGGACGCGATCTGACTCTCTGTGTGCCATTTTCTCGTTAGATGTGTGTCAAACTCTTAACCATCAGATACTGGATTCCTGGGTTGGATGGTCCTTGCAGATTCAGACATTTGAGAAACCTGAAGTCACTTGCAATCCATCACGAATTAACTCCAGGAGCGCCCTTGCCACCACAGTCGCCTGGAAGAGGTGGTGTGAGACCGTTTGCGTATTGGCTGCACCAACATTACTCATTGCTTTCTTTTAAGGGGGGGTTATCCCTCCTGAATGTCATTGGTGTGGACGGTCACTTACGGTCCGTCACTTGCTCGCTGATTGTCACCATCTTGATTGTCACCTTTTCTATTTTGCGTGGGATTCCACATCAATTGGGCGAAGAGTCTGTGCTTCTGTCCGGGGTTTTTTAATTTTTGCAGGAGGTATAGATGTATAAGATTCAGATTTGAGGCTTGTCTAACATCTCTGTGATGAATGGTACAGTGACAACCCGGAACACTGCACGGTGGCTTAGGTTGGCGCTAATGACCTAGCTGTCAACTCGCCATTAAGCCTCTAACACCTCCCCCCCCCCCCCAAACAAATATGCTTAGGCTTAATACAGCACATTGTAGTCTCAGGGCTGAAAAAGAGTCAGTTTGGAAAATGAACTTCAGTCGGTCAGTCACTAAAAGAAACTAACAATTTACAACAACAAAATCTGGGTTTAAGCGTCACTTCTAAACAGTGAGCATAGCGGAATCTACCTACTTCACTGGCTAAAATTAATCGGCGCAGCCAACAGTGTGCTTTTTTTCAGTATGATGAAGGGTCTTATTCGCATTTTCTCTGTGGTCGATTTTCTCTGTGGTAGACAACGTTATAGCACCTTACATGTGAGAACGTAATTTACAACTTGCATATATTTTGTATAACTTGATGCTACTAGATACCATACTGATTAAGATTTTATGACTGCTTTGTAATTTCAGTGTATGGCAGTTGATGAAGAACTTGAAGGCGATGAGGTGAAACCCATAAACAATGGGTACTATTTTATTTTTGGCTACCATGACGCATCTTGTAACGAAGCGAAGGTAAATGGTACAACATTAAATGTGAACCTTTTCTGTATTTAGACTGTTTCTAGACAATCAGTTTACGAGAAACATTTCCTGTAATGTCTTAGTTCATAGCTCCAGTCGTGGGTCAACATCTGTTCGAACGCAAACTTTATGAAGGGTCTGCCTTTCTTATAAATGATCTCACGCTGAAGGTTCTTTTGTTTTCTTGAATTACGATTTATTTGGACTTTGTACATGCCCGATCACAGCTCTTTCGTCCATCCCGTAAGCAAACCGGTGACGTCTATCAGAGTGTCAGCAAGGCTAGCTGAGAAAGCACCCAACTGTGATGCGTAACGTCACAAAGTTTTCCCTAAATTAGACAGCAACACCCATTTAGTCATTAATCTATATCAACTCTGCCTTGTAGAATTATTTTTTCCAAACTTTCACTGAAGCTTTTTAAACCTAGGTTTTAGTCGTACCGGCTGAGAAGACTATTGCAACGACTTTGTCCGTCCGTCGCATTTTTCAACTTCGCAACGGTACCAGATATTGACGACCATTGTTTACAATGTTAGATTCAGTGTGAGAAGTTAGTTAAATAACATGGCAAATTAAACAATCGTTACTTCCTTAGAGCTAGTAGACTTCGACGTAACTGAATGAAATAATAACATTTGATCGTCAAATTAAAATCACTCAGGTAGCACTCAATAAAAACAAATGGATTTTAGCTTCGTTTAAAATAGTCTCGTCGCATTATTGCATGAATGAATATGCTTACCGTCGAACCAAATTCTCTATTAGGCCTATTTGCTACTTAAGAGATTAAAACTACATTTTTAAAATTAGGCCTAAAATCATGTTACCATGGCAACGTCAAGTTGCTACGAGTCGCTGTTGGTTTCATCAACAGCGTCTCTCTCGTCACTTCCCTGCTACCACTGATCTATATAGGCTACGTTGCACGTTACGTTGTAACACTGTAAATGTGTGCCTGTAGGTGCACTGTGTTGCAAAAATGAATAGGCTTGCTATACAATCCATATCTGCATTAGCTGCTACTTACGAAATTAAAACTGCTGGTTAAAATTAAGTCTAAAAGCTGACAATTACGCCTAAAATGTAAAATAGGCCTAAAAGCTAACACATTTTTAACCGGCAATTGTGATGGCAACTGCTTTTAGATTAGTATAATAGAGATATCTGTTGTAGTGCATGATAGAGGTGTGCGCCTTAACATTGGAAGTGGAGGAACTGTACAGAAGACCGGTGCGACTAGGTAGTCGCTGTAGCCGCTTGTTTTCGTATTGTTTTTGTCACCAAAATTTTATTAATGTTCATATGCTGCCAAAGCATTAAAGTTTAACGGTGTCACATCCTGTTGTTATTCCTTGAATACCCCCATGGTGGTAAAATGCAAACTTTTTTGTGACTAGAGACTAAACCCTGACGAGAAGGTATTTCTGTTTTTGCCTGTGCATTCAACCCAAGCCCTGGCATTGCACATTCATGCCACTGCATTCAGTCTTTTGTCAGGCTGAGTTGCTAGGTCTAAAATATCACACATTTAGGATTTAGGCCAAACAGCGTCATTTGTTGCAAGTGAGCAAATAGAAAATGTTTCATCAGTTAATAAGACGATAAAACAGAAAATGAAGGGCAGAAAAACAAGGCGTGGAATCAATGAACCATAACTCATGTACGTGGCATAAATTACATTATTTTAATTGAATTGGAAGAAGGTGAGACTGATATTAGACATCACTACTTCGTGAGGGGCGAATGTGAAATTGTCTACCCCAAATGTGTTTTTATTCAAGAATAAGCTTAGCCAACATTTAATTGAAAAAAAAATAACTTTTTACTTGACTCGGTTTACCATTGCCTATGTTTTAAACTTTTATAGGCATTATATAATCTAGGCAGTGCATCAGAGATAACTAATGGTATCCTGCTCTGTCCTATTCTCATTTGTATAATAAACATTTATTATTATTATTATTATTAATTGGGTTTTAGGAGTTTTTGGAATCGGATGGTCACCGACGGTTTGACTTCAACAATGCCGTCAGTGTACATGAAGTTGAACAAGGAGCACCCTTATGGATATTTGTACATGCTTCTGTGTTGCCGAAGATATACCTCCTGCCACGCCTAGTGCAGCTGAAACATTTCGTCAACTCCCACTTTCTTATGTTTGACATCCCAAGGCAACTGCCTGAACGAAGCTGCACAGATTTAATGGTGTCTGGAGGAATCATCATTCCAGACGCCAGTATATTGTTAAAGTCACCCCCAGGTAAGTAAACTTCTTTAAAGTGTAAATTAAGAATGAGGCCACCTATTGGGTGTAGCTGTGCAGCGAATGTCAAGTTCTCTTTAGCCTATCTCTTCTCTTATTGTTTCTTTCCATCTGCCAAATACTTACTTCAGTAATATGTATGATAATATGGCTTAATTTTTCCTTTTTGCCCAAAACAAACAATATTGTTTACAAGCATATGCTAATTCAACATTCGCTTTCTGCTGTTTGTTCAGTTTATTTTCAACAAACAATAAGCAGGAAGTGAACATCTAATCAGCATCTGCTCTTACACAATGTCTATGAATATTCAATGTAGTAAGTCACGTTGCATTTTTCACAAAACAATAATCAATTGATTTGAAATTATTTACTATAATTTAGTACCAATAGCTGCTGCCAGTGGCGATGCTCTGTTTTATCACTACATCAACACATGCATGTGCTAAAGACGTCACTTTTCGCTGTGGGCTCAATGTATAAACATTGAGACCGTTATGCTTATGTTCGTTTTACGGAATTTTTTCTTTTGCCATCATGTTTTTGTTTCCAGAGGGAAATCATCGAGTCGGGTTTTTTTCCGATCTGTTCACTTGTCTATATTGATTGACTTAACGTCCTACGGGCGTATGCTAATATTATTTCTCCAGCCTAATGCTGTTTAGGCTTGTGTATACGATACCGATTCGTTTGCCATTTTTATTTACGTGTAGTCAATTCGTTCCTGGGTGTTCTGCTTCAGTTGAGGCCGTGGCTCTGCTGAAGGAATATGCTGCCCCAACTCCACCAGCTTTCGGAAAAGCGGCAGAGAACACGATTGTGATTGCGGGGTGGAGTCTTAACTACGATCGTGCTTTACAAACACGAATTGAATTCACAAAAAATATCAATAAATACAACTGTTCTAACGTTACGAATTGGTTATCACATTTAATCAGTCGTCAAAGCCTTTTGACTGTAGCAGTATCATTACAAGAAGATTGGAACGAAACATAGGTCGAACAAGCATTGCAGAATTTCCAATTCCCGTCACAAGATGGAGGCACCGTCGTATCGCATCATGCTTGGAACGCTGCCTGTAGTCAGAATGAGGAAGTAGGGCCGCCTTATTCAGGAAACGATCTTCGAGTGCAGATTGACGTCCTAGCTTTCCAAGCCGAGAAAAAAGTCCGAAAGGGAATGACGAAGGTAGATTCAACCGCAATTCAAAAAAAGATTACGGAATAACACCAATAAAGAATTACATTAAAGATTGGGTCGGGAGAATATTATTGAACTAGCAGTTCAACTTGGGAAAAGGTTTTGCAAGAATGAAACATTTTTCCTCCATTGGTTTTAAACTACATGGGGTTTTCCAGTGAAAGGGCCAAAACCTTCTCACTTTTGGCCCTTTTGTGATAGAAACCTTAATGGCAGGCTCTGCATCCTTTCTGGGATAGGTTTTATTATTCCCTTTTTCAACCCCCTTAGTTAACTTCCAAGATTTTTAGAAACTTGGCCATTGGGCAGGATGTTCTCCTCTGGAAAGCAACTCTAGGAACAGTTGTTCCCCATGGACGCCCGACTTCCCTTTTGTGTCTTTCACCTTTTCATTATTCTGTTTTTCTTTTGGAACAAAACAGAACAATGAAAAAGTGAAGGTCGCAAAAGGGGAGAAGTCAGACATCCATGGGGAACACCTGTTCCTAGAGTTGCTTTCCAGAGGAGAGGAATCCTGCCCAACGGCAAACTTCATACAAATTTCATGTTGATGTTGATTTTGAATCCTTTCCGTTCTTCGAGCTGCCTCTTAGAAGTGGGAATTGTATTTGCTCTCACGCCTGCCCAATTCCACCGCATTTCGAATTTGTTTTCGTGTGTATGTTGTGGTCGCGTGACTTCCCCGACCGGACTTATTTTCCGATGGCCCCTTTCGATAATTTTTTTTTCGGTGTTATTGACTGACACTCTTTGGGCTGGTCCCCCCCCCCCACCTTTTATTTTCCTCAGGGGAGGGGGAGTAAGCAAAGGAGTCACAGTTTATTATTGTAAACATTCGTTTACAGGTTGCATTTATTGCACACGAATGTAGGTGTACTTAGAACTAGTTCTTAAGTTCATAGGCAACGAATTCGAGACGGATTTTTCCTCAGACTCCTTTGATGGTTTCTGCACATGACTTTTTCTTTGGCTGCTCCTTTCACATATGGAAATGATTCTGGGATGATTCTTAACCCAAAATGTGAAGACATGCAAATTGCACATGTGCTCTGTCTCACCTGGTGTCCCGGAACCGTTTGGTTCATGCACTTGACCATCCACTACGGGTTTCTTGGCAAGTCTCATGATGTGCAAGTCTCATGGGGGGGGGGGGCCCTCCCTGACACGTGTCCCAATCAACGGCTTATCAGAAAGCATCAACAACAGCTCGACGATTACCTTAGCTACATCCTTCATTTGTCTTTTTCGCCTTCCTGTAAAGGAGCGCCACCGAAAAACGCCTGTTTTCCGGAAAATTTGAAATTTTTTTTCTTGAGGCATCCAAATGCCTCGCCGAGGCATATCCAGCCGTTTTTGCAATAATGGTCCGATTCTTACAAACTCTTCGACATTTAATAGCCTGTCCAAATACAAGACTCTTGGGGAAGCCCAAATCCGGACTTTCCATCTGAAAAACTCTCAAATCTACATTTGAAGATCACCTCAAAACCAGCAGCGCTACTTCATCATGGCCGCCATTGTTATAAAATGTATTTGTATATTTTGATTTTATCACTCTACTTTTCGGGCATACAGCCTCAAACTCTGGCTTAGTTGTATTTTAGGAGAAAGGCACTGAACCTTGTGCCCATGTACTGACAACCATTTTTGAAGTGTGATATTTTTTATTTTGTTTGAATGATCGCAACTACTATGAAAAATTTCCACTTAGATCAAACATTGTCCGTTAACTTTAAGATTCAAACCTCCAAATTAACTTTATGCGTTTTAGCATACAACTGAGCAAGACTATTTATGCATTTATTTAGCCTTTTTATAATAATCTTTTGCCCCCAGAAACGCTGCCATTAGTCCAAGTAATTAGACATCGTCATTCTACCGGACACGAATTTTAGTGTATATATGTTTATTTTAGTTCTCCTCTTAGCCCGACTGGACCCAACCAAATGCTACTGCTAGCTTGAACTACTATTAAAACTAAAAGAGTTCTTAAAAAGATCTGTTTAACCCACTTCCGAAAGTCAAACTGTGCAAAAACTTCGAAAACCAATTTTTGCCCCCCTCCCCAGCCAAATCTAGTTGTGGTGTATAACACTGCAGTTTACAGTTAAAGCTTGTTTAATTTAATAGTAATGTTCTCTGCATTACCCAAAGCCAAGTAATAAGCTTTAACAAGAGCCAATTCACGTTGCAATCATGTAAATATGGAATCCGTAGCCAATAATTCAAAATGAAGGCCTATTTCCCAAAGTTCAATTGAGTGAAACTCAAAACAGGCCTGTCTTTTCCATTTTTCCGTCCCTACTCCTTCAAACGGCTCTGCACCCAGTTCCTTTGTTCATCCGACTTCTCCTCCCACTTTCTATTGTTCTCAAGGCCCTCGGCCAATCAGACCCACACAGCTATCCTCGGCGTCCGCGCCTACTTCCGGTAATGTGTATAAAACCCCAGCCCCAGAATGCATAGTTAGCACAGCTCACAGATCTCAAGCTAGAGAAGGGTCACGCCAGTCGGGAGTGGAGACGCCATGTCGTGGGATGCCATGCCGGGCAAAATGGCAGTGGTTCGTATGTTTGTTGTTAGCTTTTGAAAATTTAATTTAGGACCCCCAAGTCTAAATTCTAGTTTAAATTCGTAACTTAAACTCTCTCTAGCTAGGGAATATTATGGTGGTGACGCCTGTAGCGGCATCTTAGGTTTCTTACCCCATAACGTCAGAGTGGTACTCTTACTAAAAACCAACTTCTTTCTTATTTGTTTTAAACATTAATTCAAATAACTGACGGTTTGATCTTTGTGTGGGATTCATTGGTTATTCACTCCAGACGGACTTTATAAGTAGCCGAGGCTTTTATAATTTGAGGAGTTGACTTGTAAACAGCAACTCTGGGAGGTTTAAGGCTCTGTTTTATCACTTAGAAACAAAACTGTGAAACGGTTGATCTTTCATGCGTGTTTGAAACATACTGTTTGATAGACTGTAACCAGCCTGGGCTGTTCAGTCTTGCGGACGACTCTGCGGAGCGTTCAGTATTGCTTTTTCTGTTTTATTTGAAACACAAACGTCGTTTTAGTCAAAACTTGTGAAAACGAATTACATGTTGTAAATTCAAACTTTGTGCTTTTAAATAATTTATTTCAAAAGCTGCTCGTGCAAACCAAATGTAAAGTGTAATTTTATATTCTCTGATGTTCTAATAAAAACCAGGAGTTTTTAACTTCAGTTCGTTTGCTAGGCGATTAACTGTTTAAGTGTAAATAAATATGTAAAGCATTTTTAGTTTAGCTCTTGATAAACGGGTAAATTTCCATCACTGGAGGCAGTGAAATACCAGCAGTATTAAGGTTAGGCCCCTTTTATTTAGGACCCTGCGCTCCATCCCCCATGCTGGGACAGTAGCCCTTGCTGTACTTATGCCGTAAAAGTCGCAATAATCACCGCAACACCTTAAGCTGAATCTCCGTGTCAAACCAGGAAACCGGAGGCGCTACAAGCACCTGAGCCGTCGTAGCATCCGCCGTTACAACTGGTGGCAGCGGTGGGATGAACAGGTGCTGTTCCCGTCAAGCGTTTCCCCCCTGCCATGCTACAAGCAAGAAAACCTAGAAGGATGCAAGCCACTTCCAACTAGACGTCAGTGGTCCCGACAAAACGGCCACGAAGCAGATGCCTGTGACAAGTCACAAAGTCACGAAGTAGATGGTACTAAAGTTATAAAATAGTACAACCCCGCCCAGCAGCTCCAACAACTGCCGGCGCCAGGAAGCAGCAGCTTCCGCTTCCAGTAGACGTCCTCAAGCCGAGAACCGTCCCAACCCCAACCGATGCTGTAGGAGAAGAGGCCCGCAAGGAAACCTGCGCTCCGTACAGCCTAGCCGAGGATTTTGTGTTCTACACCGAGGTCCTGTGGATTAGACCGCCAAAGACGTTCAACTCCAAGCTTCAGTGCCGGACTTCCTGTGTTGCGATGGAAACAGGAAGGACAGACTGACCGTACAGCGATTGTACAAAACAGGGTGAGTGTACATGAGATATACTAAGAGGCCGCCAAGCCGAGTGTTGTAGTTGATAGCATTTATGCAATTTAGCTATTCATATACCAGAGTGCTGGAGGTTCTTGAGAGTGTATTTTTTTGTATTAGCTTCAGTAAAAACACCGTTATTCATCCTACTGTGAAACACTACAACGATTGAAAAATGTCACACGAGACTCACAAAAACCCACACTTTCACAACGAAGATAGTCCACTAACTGCAAATTTTCAACTACTAACTGTAGTCGTCATCAGGCACCTTAAAGGTAAGTTTGAACTCTGTTTACATTTCGTTTTTCAGTCCAATACACTGTTCGAATTCGAAACTGCCGCTGTCTGCTATATTTAATCGATTGGTTCACCCTTGCCCACTGTATCACTCGGGCCGTTCTTTACACGCAATCTTCCATTCAACTTCGAGCTTCCCTCGCAAGTCTTTCCCAATCAGGTGTGTAACATTTGAAAACGAAGGGCCTTGCACATTCATAAGCGGGATCTGCCTGTTTTCGTGCATCTTAATCGCAATGGATTCAAGGCATCTTAAATGGTTGTCCCATTTCGAGTTAGATTTAATCAGTGTCATCGATTTACCCCACTCAACATCATGCTGCCTTTCCGTGCAATGGACTGCAATGCCGTTATCGACAGCTTTATTTCTAACATTCCCCATATGTTGGCTGAGCCTCGTTCGTATTCCTTTTCTAGTCTCGCCAATGTACACGGCATGTAATAAGTCCGGACATCGGCGCAGTGAATGTCGTGTCTGTATAGCTGACGAAAAGGCCGCAGCCCCCGCTGATTGTAATTTTATCAGTCATGCCCCTCCCGAATTGGTGTTGTCTAAACACATTCATGAATGGTCCGTGAACGGCCAAAAATGCCGCGTCTTACGCGACACAGGTTCGACGCACGATGTAATCGCTCGTGAACTCGTAAAACCCGACCAGTTTACTGGCGAGTATACGCATTGTCATAATGCTTTAACCGATAAGACTACCGCACACGCTATAGCCTTAATTGAGGTTCAGACCCCCTACGGAGCTATTCAAACAGAAGCTCTCGTGTCCAACCACGTGGGCCCGCATTTCAGTATGTTGCTCGGCGTGCCTTCACAAACAGTGTTAGAGGAGAAAGGACTTGCTTCCCTCCCCCCTTACGTGAACGCAGTCACCCGTGCCCAAGCACGTGCCAACGATCAGCTCCCTCTCTTACGCCCTAATTACCGTGAGAGCCAGACTGATAGCGAAAAGTCAGACAGTGACTCATGTGAGGTTACTCCACCGGCAGTAACAGAAGGTTGTTTGTCAGCCCCAAACAAGACGTTTTGGATGAGGCGATTTTAGGTCCTCAAACTGAGCAGTTTACCCAGCTCCTCAACATTGACAAAACAGAGTTTTTAAAACTCCAGCGTAAATGCCCAACTTTACAATTATAATTATGTTGGAAGTATGCTGAGCTGCCAGAAAGCCAGCAGGACGAAAACAAGTTGTTTTTTGTGGATCAAGATTTGGTTTTTCGCAAACCTTTTCGCCCTGAGGGAAGGCCGCTAATCAACAGGCAACTAGTTCTTCCCCAGGAGTGTAGAAATTTGGTTTTAAGCACTGCCATTGCCAATGCATGGGCTGGCCATTTAGGGCGTTCTAAAACAAAAGTGCTTACAAATTTTTACTGGCCCAAATGTTTTAGCGACATTGAGCAGTTTGTCTTGACTTGTTTAACCTGCCAGAAAAATGGTAAATCTGGGCAGAAGTTTGTTGCCCCTATGGTGCTTGTGCCCATGGATGGGGAGCCCTTTAATCGTTTTATTATTGATATTGTAGGCCCCATCAGACCTTCTAGTAGAAGTGGTTTTAAATATGTTCTATCTCTCCTCGATCCGGCAACAAAGTTTCCCGAGGCCGTGCCCCTTAAAGAGGCCAACAGCCAAAGTGTAGTTGACGCCCTCCTTGGCATCTTCTCGAGGTTAGGCTTCCCTTCTGAATTACAATCGGCTTTAGGCTCGCCCTTCATATCCGCCCTCACCACTTTATTCCTTGAAAAGTGTGGAATTAAATGTGTTAATTCAAGTGTGAATCATCCACAGTCCAACAGCGTGGAGCGATTCCACCGAACCCTCAAAGCGGTGCTGAGAGCGGTTTGCCACGAGCATCCCCACGACTGGGAAAGATGCCTCCCCGGTGCTATGTTTGCACTACGTACTGCTCCACACGAGAATACAGGATTTTCACCTGCAGAAATGGTGTATGGTCGAAATTTGAAAGGCCCCCTTGACCTTGTCAAAAGCCAATGGATTGAACCCGATGTTCACCCATCCGTCCTTGAGTACATCCTGGACTTGCTCCATAGGTTCAAATACTCACGGTAACTCTCACAAGAAAATATTGTGAAGAGCCAGCTGAAAAACAAAAACTACTATGACCGTAAGGCAGTTGAACGCAAGTTCAAAGAAGGTGATAAGGTTCTAATCCTTAAGCCTGACAGAGCCAATAAGTTGGAAATTTATTGGGATGGACCCTGTGATGTGATTAAACGCTTATCAGATACCAATTATCTAGTTAAGAAGTCCTATGGTTCTCAAAAGGAAACCATATATCACATTAACTTGTTAAAGCCCTATCTGCCTAGGGAATGGTCAAGTAACCACACCTACAATGACGAACGTGAGTTTACTCACCACCACCATGTTTGGACAGGCAAACCTGGTGATGGCCATCTTAACTCAAGAGAAGCCATGGGTCTTTTTAGAAAGACAGGTGATTTATCAGAGTCGCAAAAATCCGACTTGCTGAAAATCTTTGACCAAGTGGATGGTGTTTTTTCTACTCTGCCGGGTCGTACCGACCTTGTTACCCACGATGTGGAATTAATCGATTCGCATATTAAGCCCTGTAAATATTATAGGCACGCAAAATTCGAACGTGCCTTGATAGTCACTGAGATTGAGAGGATGCTCAGTCTAGGTTTAATTGTGGAAATCGATTCCCCTCATGGATCCCCCATGATTATCGTGCAAAAAGAAGACGCTAGCCCTCGCCCTGTGGCTGACTACAGAGAGCTGAACAACAATACGGTAACTAAAGATTACCCCATTCCCAACATTGAGGAATGTATTGAGCGTGGAAGTATAGCTCAATCTTACAAAGTGGAAGTATATCTCAATCTTTGACCTTAACCGTGGATTTTGGCGAGTGCGCTTGACGCCACAGGCTTCAATGGCCGCCACTATCACTACCCCCATAGGGAAATTTGCTCCCCTCATGATGAACATGGGGATGAAAAACGCTCCATTTTGCTTCCAAAAGCTTATGGATAATGTCACTCGTGTCATGGAGGAGTATGTCACTCCTTTTCAAGATGACACCGCAGTTGGTGCCGAAACGTGGCAACAACATCTTGACAACGTCTTTAATTTTCTCTTTGCTGTCAAGAAGGCCGGGTTAACGGTAAATGCCAAAAAATCGCAGGTCGCTTGTAGCAAAGCTACTTTTCTTGGTCATGAGGTGGGTAATGGAACTCGCACTCCTTCAGAAGTGAAGGTTTTGGCTGTCCAAAAATTCGTGCGGCCACAAACTAAGAAAGATGTCCGTTCCTTCCATGGTTTGGTTGGTTATTACCAGCACTACATTACCCACTATTCCGAAATCTGTGCAAGCCTTACAGATTCATTGAAAAAGGATGCACCCGATCCCGTCTCATGGGACGATTCAAAGCAAACTGCATTTGAAACTTTGAAGACTGCTTTAGTGACGTTTCCCGTCCTAAGAGCCCCCGATTTCAACCAAACTTTCATCCTCCAATGCGATTGTTCCGACCGTGGCATGGGCTGCGTGTTGTCCCAACAATTTGGTGAAGATGAACACCCCTGCCTTTACGTTTCACTTAAATTGGCAGCCCGTGAGCAAAACTACGGGACAACAGAAAAGGAGTGTGCTTGTTTGATCTGGTCTGTTGCTAAGTTACGGCCCTACATCTATGGGACAAAATTTATCATAGAATCAGATCACAACCCACTTCACTGGCTCAAGCAAATGTCTGGCAAAAATCCCAGATTGCTTAGGTGGAGCCTCACCCTTTAAGATTATGACTACAATGTCCGGTACAAACCTGGCAAGTTACACTTGAACGCGGACGCGTTGAGTAGATATTTTGTTTAAAACAAGTTCTTAAATGTTTAACATTTTGTTTTCAGTATAAATTGACTCAAAATTAAATTTTACCTGCATTTTTAATTTTGTCATATTGGTCTGTTGGGAGCTCATCCTGAAGAAACTCCCAGTTAATTCCCGTTTTGGCCTTCACACCTAAATTTTAAGTGCCTATGCTTTACTCTTTTTGTGACTATCAACGTCTCCCTCTGTGGGAAAATATTGACAAAGATTATAACGACATTAATTAAATATTCATTAGGAATATTCTACGGGAGCTGCAATCTGTCCCCGGTTGGCTCCTCTTTAAGTTTTCTACGAAATGGCTTTCTTCCCAAAAATAGCTGTCTGTCTACCCCTGTGCGAAAAAGGTAGCACTTTCGTTAAAAGGTTGTTAGTTTTTATCCACAAAACTTCCCAGTGCTGTATTATTATGTTTAAGTTACGGGTTGTACCTTGAAACCCTTTAGTGTCACTTTCAACCTGTAAACAAGTTGTTTGGTAACCTTAAAACCATTCTAGTGGTATTAGTTTGTGTTTAATAGAGCCGGTGTTCTTCTGCGTGTTCACAGAATATTCTCTTCTAAAAGTTATCGTA
>JAHWFP010049738.1:0-20393 GCA_023313725.1 Lithobius niger | reverse complement strand
TTCTATTCGAAAAATTAAGTGGTTGTTTTATTCTGAAACACAAACGTCCTTTTAGTCAAAACTTGTGAAACCGAATTACATGTTGTAAATTCAAACTTTGTGCTTTTAAATAATTTATTTCAAAAGCTGCTTGTACAAACCAAATGTAAAGTGTAATTTTTATATTCTCTGATGTTCTAATAAAAACCTGGAGTTTTTAACTTCAGTTCATTTGCTAGTCGATTAACTGTTATAAATAACAAGTGTAAATAAATTTAAAGTGTAAATAAATATGTAAACCATTTTTAGTTTAGCTCTTGATAAACGGTTAAATTTCCATCGCTGGTGGCAGTGAAATACCAGCAGTATTAAGGTTAGGCCCCTTTTATTTAGGACCCTGCGCTCCATCCCCCATGCTGGGACAGTATCCCTTGCTGTGCTTATGCCGTAAAAGTCGCAATAATCACCGCAACACCTTAAGCTGAATCTCCGTGTCAAACCAGGAAACCGGAGGCGCTACAAGCACCTGAGCCGTCGTAGCGTCCGCCGTTACACCAGCAGTTGGTGACTACAGCAGCCAGTCAGCCTTGTCAGCTCGGCCTTCGTTCCTCATCTTCGTCACGACAGGCCGCCACGCAAGTCATCTCTCGTGTCTGTCGTCATTATGAACACCAGCGTCCTTTTTGCAGACTCGAATCAACTTTCATTCATCTTTGCCGCTTCTTTCCAGTCATCTGTCGTCATTGTAAAACAAAAGGAGTTTGCCAACCGACTCGACTCATCCTTTCTCACCCCGGTAGCCTCTTTCATATATTGGTATTGGCGCCCGTCGTATCTGCGGTCACTTGACGATTTGTGTCCCTTTCACCGGCATTACCCAAGCAGCTCGTCAGCAAAACAGCCCTCTTGGTCGACAACTCTGTACCCTTTCGGGCTGGTCGTTCCAGCCCACGCGTACTGTTGTATCTTCTTGTCAAGGTTTCACACAACATAGACCCTCAACCCAGATCTGCCAGGTCTTTCGTTTTTTCCACCTGCTCCGAGTTGCTCATTGTCAAGATCTCCAGCCGTCTCGTTAGGGTCGACCAGGCTGTCGTTTCCTCTTTACCCCCCCCCCCCCCCCCGCTGCCCTTTACTCCAGCATAAGTAGCTGCTTCTCCAAAAGCGCCAACCATACTGCCCAGGTCTCCTTCCACACCTCTTGGTCTCGACGACAACCTGTACTGTGCGCAATGCCTTTTGTAAAGGCATTTGGCCAAAAAATCCAGATTGGTGAGGATACCCGGCACCAAAGATCAAAAACTCGGGGAACAATTTTTTTTTCTTAGCGCTCAGTAGAAAAAGGCTATTCCCAAAGGCTATTCCCAAAGCCTTTAACTTTAACTTTGTGTAACTCCTAGGAAAATGGTTCAAAACGATCTCTGTTTTCAATACTTAATAGCCACGAACTCTGTCTTCAACTCTGTGAAAACAGAACTTTGAATTTTATCTTCTACAATTATCTACAGCCATTTGAAAAACGATCCAAACTGAGCGCTCCGCACGCAAATCACCGATCGCCATTTTCCGAAAACCCAAACTTGTGTATTTGTAATTAACTATTTTTCTTTTCCCCAGGCATAAAGCCGACTAGCTTAGTGTTGTTGTATGAGGGGCTGCCAATCAGCACTCAACGACATAAATGTACTGAAGACCCGCACTCTACGTTTTTATTTTGAACTTCAATACCGGTTTTGGTTTGTTATGAAAACTTCGATTGCACTCTTGTCATTATTTGCGGTTGCAATAATGTTGTAAACTAAAATGCGTTTTAGCATCTACACACAAGCTGGTTCATTTAATCTTTTGCTTAGTGCTTTATAAAGCAATTTATTAACGTAACTTCTTCCCATGAACTCTACCTTGTCCAAAAACGGCATTTTTCTTGCTATAAAATTTTACCGGACATTTTCTCCAAAAAGTGTTTATCTTGTATTTATTTCAGGGCTCTGACCATAGCAACCTCATCCAAATGTATATAAATCCTTTTTCTACTATTAATCTTGCAATAGATCAGAAACCATCCTTCTATTAAACTTTAATAATGATTTGAACAGCAAACTCTGTTCCCCCCCCTCCTTCAATAGTTGCGATACAAAATATCGTAGTTTTAACTTATAGGCCTATTCACGTTGTGAGTTCAAAACTCAGTTCCTAAGGCTTCCCAGTCCACAAAAGTCGGCAATTCCCTTTGCTCTCCTTACTGCCAATATTTCCTTCCAACTAGATTACAGTATTCAATTCCCCCTCCACTCAGAGCTCAAAGCTACCCTGCCCGTCAGCGTTGCCATGCCCACTTCCGGTATTGACAACCTGGCCGGTCTGAGTCAGTCTCTCCTCCTCCAGAGGTCCCTCTACCCCACTCCTCCTCCCCCTCCCTCCGGGGGGGGGTTACTCTCCTACAGGTCCACGTTTTCCCTCTCCTTGGCTGCCAAGCAGCAGGTATAAAAATCCGCTCCAGAGGGAAATCGTTAGCATTGTTCACTGATCTCAAAGACTAGAGGTTGCTACGCCGGTCGGAGTGGAGATGTCCCCCAGGGTCCGAATGTTGCCATGCCGGGCAAGGTAGCAGTTCTTTGGTAACTAGTTTAATTTGTTTGAAAGTATTCTTTTGGACTTCAATTCTAAATTTATAGTTCTTAAAACTTAAACTTAACTTCTAACTTTGAGAATGATTAGGGATAGTTAACCGCCATCAGCATTTCTGGCCAAGAATGTCCATAACTTAAGGGTTTAAGGTCCCCTTCCTAAAAACCGGCTTTTATTTCTTATTTATGTTGAACACAGGTTCTTCTAAATAATCAAAATGGTTTAATCGTAGAGCTTAGACGTCTTTTAGGTTGTGTACCAGGTTTGCCATTTGAGGTAGTTTGATCTTTAGCAGTGGCTTTAGAAACATAACTTAGACAATTTTACAAATGTAAGGTGCATTATGTAACTTAAGAGAGTCCGGTGACTCGAACAACTTTTCTAATCGAAATTTTATTGTAGTGTATGAACTTATAATTCGTTCATTTTGCCAATTTTATTGTAAATCATCGTGTGCTTTATTTCAAAGCTTTCAAAGAATATTTTGTAACCTATAGTGTTCCAAATGTAGTGTAAAGTTAAACATGTTCTATTAAAAAACCAAGCATTGTTTTAAACGACAGTCTGACTTCGTGTAGATTTAATTGTATGAGTAAATAATCAAAAATCATTTTTATTTAACTCCAAGCCTGCAATTAAACACCCATCGTGGTGGCAGTGAACCATTAGATAGTTAGTACTATAAAAACTTTAGATGGGACATGGGCGCTCCCCTCCTAACTGTAAACGTGGTCTTGTATTAGACACTCGCGGTGAGGCCACCTTGACACCGCTGAGCAAAAACCTGAGGGCAGAAATCTTCGTTTTTCAACGAATACTTTTTTCTATTTTGGCGCTACCGCACCAAAAAGACCTCGCTACTTAACCATGTATATCTCCATGGAAAACGCTTCAAATCGACCAA
Source organism: Lithobius niger (assembly GCA_023313725.1). Lineage (NCBI taxonomy): Eukaryota > Metazoa > Arthropoda > Chilopoda > Lithobiomorpha > Lithobiidae > Lithobius > Lithobius niger. The sequence goes on along the minus strand of JAHWFP010049738.1, from coordinate 16,882 downwards.
TTCTTGTAGCTCTTAATAGAAGAACACATCCTCTAACTTTCTACGGAAAAACATCTTTAAATTTCATCTCTGTTAAATTTTGGCATCACTAAGAAAAATCACTGAAACTGTGCCGTAGCGAACTTCATTTCCGGTCGCCGTTTTCCAAAACTTGTATATTTTGTATTTTATTCTTTCAGGCATAAAACCACAAACACTAGCTTAGTTGTGTTTTAGGAGGGGCTTCCATTCACTGGTACTTAACCTCACATACATGTAAAAACACACTCGATATTTTTTATTTGTAAACCGAGTGACGACTTATGTTATTTATGAAAAATGTCCGACTGTTAAAAATTCACTTGTCTGCTTCTGCAAACAACTAAAATTAATTTAAATGTGTTATAGCAGCTTTAAAAACTAAGCTGGTATATTTAACCTTTTATTTTTGTGCTCAAATGCACTTTGGTAAACTTAATTTCTTGCCATGAACCCTACCGGAGCTCTTCGTTTATGTTTGTTTATTTTACGGACCCAGTGTTTATTTTCATGTTTATTTTTGATAGCATCTCCGTCCAAACTCCGACCGTAGCCACCTTCCAAAAGAAAACAAACTAGCTTTCCTTCAATTAAAATCATGTCTTGTAAATATCAGTTTATTCCCAATGCCAAAGTCAATTCTGAGCCAACACTTCGTTTCCCCCCCCCCCCTTCCTTCAATAGTTGCGATACCTAATATCGTAGTTTAATTTATAGGCCTATTCACGTTGCGAGTTGTAAACTCAATTTTCATGGCCTCTAAAGTCGGCAATTCCCTTTGCGCTCTTTGCCTCCAATATTCCCTGCTAACCAGATTGCAGTATTCAATTCCCCATCCACTCAGGACGCAAAGCTGCCCTGCCCGTCCGCGCCGTCATGCCCACTTCCGGTGCTGACAGCCTGGCCGGTCTGAGTCAGTTTCCCTCCTCCACCCAAGGCCCCTCTACCCTGCTTTCTCCCCCCACCCCTCCCGGGGGTCGCTCTCCTGCAGGTCAGCCCTTTCCCTCTACCTGGCTGTCAGACAGCAGGTGTAAAACTCAGCTACAGGAGACATTCGTCAGCACAGCTCAGGAATCTCAAAGCTAGAGGTAGCTACGCCGGTCGGGAGTGGAGATGTCACGGTCCGATTGTTGCCATGCCGGGCAAAGGTAGTTGGTTATAACTTAGTTTAAATTGAACGTTTTTTTTTTACTTTTAATTCAAAATTTATAGTTTAATTTTAGTTAACCTTTAGCTTTGAAAGTAAATTATGGTTCGTTAAGCCATCGGCATTTAGGACGTTAACGACCATAACGTAAGGGTTCACGGTCCCTTCCTAAAAACCAGCTTTTTTTCACCGTTTCATTAATCTAATTTAGTGTAAACAAAGGCCATCGGGTCACTTAGATTTGCAGAAGCGCAGTGCTTCATGGAGTGTACATCCCTTTTCTAACGTGATATTCTGATGGGTACGATTTGGTCTTGTGGGAGTACCATTCGAAACATAACTGTAAGTTAAGGTCTACTATTATAAGTCATTCGAGACTGTTTGTAGTTTAGAGGGCTCTTTTGCGAAACCCCCGTTGCCTGAAATTCACTGTTTCTTTATTGCCAAAACAACTTAACTTGGTAATTTTAGCATTACATTCCTCGAATGTGATGTTCCCCTGGAGGTTTCTTCCGGTTTGTAGACGCCTGCTTGCATATCCCACCGTGCATGCGCGGCGCGGTCCTCCCTAATAAAAGCGACAGCGCACATGCTATCGGCATTCATTTTCCTCCAGAGGTGTCTCCACGCCACCTCGTTCCCCGGTTCCTCGACTGTCGTTTTGGAAAATTGGATTCTTCGCCGAAGATGGCCACCGACCTCGCCGGCACGGCACCTGCCGAGGTCACGCCTGATCCTGATGTCGCATCGCCTGACTCTCCACTCCTTCCGGGCCAGCGCTCGCCTCTCCTCGCCCCACTGGATCTGTCGTCCCTCCGACACGACCTTCAAGCAGCGGATAGGCCTAAGCGTCAGCCGCAGTGTCGCACGAGAAATCGTACATGACACTGTTCGGCACCTCCAAGTCAACCCGATGCCGCCTCCCTCCTGCACTTCATCGGTACGAAAAACCCGCACCCAGGACTGGGTCGCATCCACCTCAAGCCGCGAAGGGCACAGGCGTGCCGCTTCCCCTCAGCTCCCAAGCGCAAGTCGGACGACACACTGTCATCGCACCACTCGCTGTCACCCGCCCCTGCTGCCGAGAAACGCATCAGGTTCCCGGACGACATTCCTGACGAAGCCACACTGTCACTCGCAGCTCTTTTAAAGACTGTTGTACAGACGGTCCCGAACTGCTTCCCATCCAAGCCCACTCAGATGCCGGATACCACTGCCGAACGACACAACCGACTACTCCCCTCTGTCGCTCAAAGAACGTGCGGCCCATCGCCGCCCACCACACGCCTCGTCGATGCTATCGACGGGATCAAGACTCAAGACCCTTCTGCTCGTCTCAATCGTGGCTAACACCCACGTTTTGAGTAAACCAAGACGGAAGCCGTTTGCACCATTTCCTGCTTGTCTTGACCGTGTCTAACCCCACGTCTCAAGTGAAAATCAAATCACCTGTTGCTGTCCACTACTGCTCGTCTCAATCGTAGCTAGAACCTACGTTGAATGTACCAAGACGGAAGGCGTTTGCACCTCTTGCTGCTTGTCTCGACCGTGACTAGCCCCACGTCTCGAGCGAAAACCAAGTCACCTGTTGCTGTCAACTGCTGCTCGGCTCAATCGTGGCTAGAACCCACGTTTTGAGTGAACCAAGATGGAAGTCATTGCACTTCTGCTGCTTGTCTCGACCGTGGTTAACCCCACGTCTCGAGTGAAACTCAAGTCACCTGTGCTGTCTTCTTCTGCCCGTCTCACTCGTGGCTAAAAAAAAAAAAAAACCACGTGTGAGTGAACCAAGATGGAAGCTGTTCGCACCTCTCGCTGCTTGTCTCGTCCATGGCGGACCCCACGTCTCGAGCGAAAATCATGTCGCCTGTTGCCGTCTACTGCTGTTCGTCTCACTCGTGGCTAGAACCCACGTTTTTAGTGGACGAAGGCGGAAGCCGTTTACACCTCCCGTTGCTCGTCTCAACCGTGACTGGCCCCACGTCTCGAGCGAAAATCAAGAGTTGCTGTCCACTGCTGTTCGCCTCATTTGTGGCCTGAACCCACGTTTTGAGTGAACCAAGAAGGAAGCCGTTTGCACTCTGTTTGTCTCGTCTGTGACTGACCCCACGTTTCGAACGATAATCATGACTTCAGTTGCTGCCCACACTACTGCTCGTCTCATCCGTGGCCTAAACCCACGCCTTGAGTGAGAATCGAGTTGGAAACCATCTACATTTCCTACTACTTGTCTCGTCCACGGCTGATCCCGTGTCTGCTGTCCAAACTGCTGCTCGTCTCGGCATGGTTTTAAAAAAAAAAAAATCCACGCCCTGAGTGAAGAATCAAGTCGTAAGATGTCTCCATCTCTTGCTGCTGCACACCGCTTACGACCCAGCCCGCACGTCACCTACCCAATGTCACGCCCGCTCCTGCTGTCGCATCGCCTGAATCTCCCTTCCTCCCGGACCAGCGCACGCCGCCCCCCCCGCCCCGCTGGACCTGTCGTCCCTTCAGCACGACCTTCAAGTCTCCAAGGACTCTTACCGCGCCGCCAAACTGAACCTCCACCGTGCGACACTCGCCCTCTCTCCGGACCGGAGCGCGCCACTCGACCCGTCGCCCAATTCCTCCCGGAAAAGCCTCAGCGTCAGCCGCAGTGTCGTACGGGAAATCGTACATGACACCGTCCGCCACCTGCAAGTCAATCCGATGCCGCTTCCTTCCTGCACATCATCGGTACGCAAGGCCCGTACCCAGGACTGGGTCACGTACACGTCAAGCCACGAAGGGCACAGGCGTGCCGCTTCTTTTTCCCCGGCTACGGCACCCAAGCGCAAGTCGCTCGACGCACTGTCGTCGCGTCACCCTCTGTCGCCCGCCCCCGCTGCCGAGAAGCACATCAGGTTCTCGGACGACACCTCAGATGAATCCACCCTGTCGCTCGCAGCTCTTTTTAAAAAAAAAAAAATGTCTGTCGAGCAGATTGTCCCAGACTTCAGCCGCAGTGTCGCATGGGAAATCGTACATGACACCGTCCGTGACCTAAAAGTCAATCCGATGCCGCCTCCTCCCTGTACGTCATCATTATGCAACGCCCGTACCCAGGACTGGGTCTCGTCCACGTCAAGCCACGGAGGACACAGGTGTGCCGCTTCTTCTCCCCCGGCTACAGCACCCAAGCGCAAGTCGGACGACACTGTCATCGCATCACCATCTGTCGCCCGACCCTGCTGCCGAGAAACGCATCAGTTTCCCGAACGACACCCCAGATGAATCCACCCTGTCGCACACAGCTCTTTTTAAGACTGTCGAACAGACTATCCTAGACAGCCTCCTGTCAAGCCCACTATGATGCCGGATGCCCCCTTTCATGAACCGTGGCCAAACGACAGGCCTTGGTTTTTGCCTCACGAGACAAAGACGCCAAGCCCCGCTGGCTCCTGGGTCAGTCAACGGCACTCCTAACATGTCTCCTCCGCAACGAAGGCCCCACACTAGACAAAGGCGATCCCCTTCTTCCCGACAAAGAACCTCCTACGGCACGCCCTGGCCGTGAAAACAGCTTCTACCGATCCGTCGGAGACGGCGCCACTACTCCCACATCTTGAACACCTACCCGGAGTACGAATTTGCTTGCAGGTCCTCGTTGTCAATATCCAAAAAAAAAACAAAAAAAAACAGACGTCCCAACCTTCGTACTATACGAAAATGACATATGCCTTCGACTAAGCCTACTCGCGACCTCTCAAGCAGATGGCCATTAACGCGCCATGCGGTCCGACGTCACTCCAGATGAGTTCAAGAACCTGTCGTCCCTGATTTCTCAGCTCTTAAAAGCTAACTTCGCTACTTACCACGAACTGGGCATCGAGAGCGCTGCTCAACAACGCCCTTCTCCTCCACGACATGGCCCTGTCGTCTGCAAACAACCTAAACGTCTCCACACGTCACCGACTCAGATATCAACCGATCCATGAGTCAGAAACACTCTTCCGTCAGTTAAACCCGACACTTGCTCCTCACCTTGACGTTTCGAGAAAACCGAAGCCGCAAAGCAAGCCACGTCTTCAATCCGCCCGTCTTCAAAGAATAAACAAGCCAACCCCCGTCCCCTGGACGATTGGCACAAAGATACGGCGTCATCAACCCCCATGCCGCGCGAACGACACTGCCGCTTACCAGCAGCGATAACCAGCAGCCCTTTCGGACCGATGCTCCTCGCTCCCGCTCCGGTCAACGCTCCCAACAAAAGCGCGCCGCCACCCCCGATCAAAGTAGCCGAGTCCCATCTCCTGGGGGCAGAAGCATCTACCGCAAAACCACAATGAAGCCTTGTGCCTAACTGGTCTCCCTGTCGGGGCCAGATTACGCCATTATCCCCCAGCCTGGCAAGAATTGACCACCAACCTGGAAACCCTATTGATAATAAAACGCGACTTTCGTCCGACGTCCCTACATCAACCGCCGCTGTCGCCATCTTCTCTATGGGACTTCTCACCCCAAACGACAACGTCCCTGTCGCACAAAGTATCGGAAACTACTGCATCAAAAAAAAAAAAAAACGATCACAGCACCTTATAACAAACATGAATTGAGCAGGAGCATGAGAGTGACGGCGCACAAAGTGAGAGCTATATCCACATCTTGGGCTCACCAAAACGCCACCCCAATTGAAGAAATCCTGGCAGCAGCATCGTAGCACCACCAATCCACCTTCACATCTCACTACCTGAGACATGACGAAGGACGGATCCGGACTACATCAGCTGGGACCAATCGTTGCAGCCAGAACCGTGGTCAAACCCCCGTAAGCACTCAGAACGAAACAGAAGCAAGATCCATGAGGGAAGCAAGTTCCATCCAGCCAGAAGCAAGACCCTCGTACAACAGTCCCTTTCAGGGCCACCAATCCCCACGAAAGAGACCAAATTCCTGTCAAAGCCCAAAGTGTTCTGAATAAAGTGCGAATTTTTCTCTTACAGATAAAAAAGGACAGGAAAGCGTGCTTGCATCCCGGGGCGCTCGGTCAGACGGTGCCCGCCACCAACTTTGACGAGGTCAACACTGGTAATGCTAAAATTACCAGGTTAAGTTGTTTTGACAATAAAGAAAGAACATTTTGCCGGCCCCCAGTCTGGCCGGCTAACAAATGGTTTCTTTTTGCCTAAAACATACTTAACCTTACTCCCGCCCTGCCTCCCCTCTCGAGTCACCACCTGACACATTGAAAGTAAAATGAATGCCGATAGCGTGCGCGTTGTCGCTTTTATTAGGGAGGACCGCGCCGCGCATGCGCCTTGGGATATGCAAGCAGGCATCTACAAACCGGAAGAAACCTCCAGGGGAACATCACTTTCGAGGAATGTAATGCTAAAATTACCAGGTTAAGTATGTTTTAGGCAAAAAGAAACCATTTTTAGCTGGCCAGGCTGGGGGGCCGGCAAAATGTTCTTTCTATTTGAAATTTGTAAGAAGAACTCAATCCAAGTTCACGTGTGCGAATTTTAATGTTAATTGAAGTAATGTTTTTAACCTAAAAACTAAGTTGGAAAGTGGCATTCCAAACGTAAAGTGTCACCTTTAACATGTTTGTTTAAAATAAAAATCAGGAGTTTTAAACGCCAGTCGGTATACTATTTCGTTGATTGCTGGAAGTTAACATTTAAAGATAAATCACTTTAGGTTAGCTTAGCTAGTTTTTTCACACCTTGGTGGCAGCGTTACCCGCTTATTATCATTAGTTAGCCTACAATTATTAGGACATCGAAGCTCCATTCCCATGCCGGGACTGTAGCAGTTGTGCTGTTTTAACTAAAAAGTACTCAAGTGATGATAAGTAAGATCCAGTTGCACCAGGTGCCGGCGATACTACAAGCACCTACTCCGTCGTAGCATCCGCCGTTACATAACCGTGCAGTAGACACTGCAGTGCTGTATTCTCCGTAAAAGTAAAAACAGACACCCTGAGAACTACCTAAGAATTCGCCAGAACAGTAGCGCCGCTACACTTTCTTTGGATTTCTCCAATGCAGACTGGACAGGTTCTCTGTGTTGGCCTTCGTCTTTCATAAAGAAAGTCTAGCTTGGCAGGATTTCAGTACCGGTCATCTACTTCATTCATCAGCTCTCCCTTCGTGTTCTGCCGCACTCCACGTTTCGTATATCAACGTTTCTGTTGAAACGTCACTTCTACGTCAGGTGGTCCTTAAGTAGCACTTCGAGTTACACATGGTCAACTCTCAGTTCATGTTGCTTCCTCCACCGCCCTCCAATGTTAAGCAGATTCAGACACCTCCAGCACTGTTGTCTGTCGACATCCTGAAGGCTTGCTCACAGTCATTCCCCGATTTTGTCTAGGATTCAGCTGTACTATCAGCAACAGCCTCGTGCTTCTTATTACTTTCCCTCGTTCGTTCCGCTGTCAAAGGTTATAACGGGAGGTCACTCCACCCCAACATTTCCATTCGACCTTGTCCATTCGGACAACCAGGTTCTCGCCACATCGACTTGCGATGCCGTCGCACCTCCAACACCTTTTGGCATTACAACAGTAATCCACCCTCACCACAGGATCCATGCCTTGCTAAAATTGTCGCTTGATAGCCAAATGGTACACCCTTTGTTTTCATTTCCATCTCTTACAACCACAACAGTATAATACAGACTTTTTTGTATTAAGGAACCCGGGCCACCTTCTTTTCAGTCCTTGCGACCATGCTTCCTTCCTTCGTACTGAAGTCTACCTTGGCTCTATGTATTCACCATTTTACAAACCCGTCCTCCTCACTTTACAGCTTCAGCCAATTTGGACCATCGCCGGTTGCTCCTAAGAACTACCAAGATGTCGACTACGATCTCCTTTAGCCACGGTCGACGTAGCCATCTTCTGTTACCTACAACCTTCGCAGGACCGCATCTGTCACTGTCTGCCCATCATTCGTAGACTGCTTCCACTCATAGCTCTACGACGCAAGCTCACCCATGAACTTAGTGTCAATAACGAAGATAGCCTACATTACAAAGTTTGTGGCCCTCGGTTCCTCGCAACCACGTTCCAACTCATCAGTGAGTGATGCAGGACCGCACCGCTGAAGCCTCACCATGCATTTGGCAGTGCATTTCGCAATTGACATCTTCGGATTTGGTTTCACCTGCTTCAGCTGGTGCTCCCGGACGTCCCTCCAGCACCCCTTCTTCGGTATCTTCTGATGTCACATCCTCCAACCGAGATTATGAATCACAGCCTTGATGAATTACAGCCCTTCTTCTTTCGCATCATTCGCCGGCTGCATTAACTTCAGGGGGCGACAGATTCTTCCTGATTCTTCAGGACATCCAATACCTTGGAAGACAACCCTTCTCCATGGAAAGTTCCCCACTCTTTCGGTCAAACTTTGCCTCATGTATGACTTCCGTATCGAAATTTTTACTCTTCACATTCTGGGAGTCCGTGACTCCGGGGAAGCTAGCTCTTAACCCTGGGGTACTCGTCAGGTGGTACCCACCGCCAGGTCAGACAATGTTACTACAATGCTAATGTAAAGAAGCTAGTCTTCACCATCAGATTTGAGAGGAGACCTCGCCTCAAAATATCAAAAACCTGAGGGTTTATCGTTTTCGCAACGAACAATTTTCTTACTATCAACAAAATACTTACTTCAGTAATATGTGCTAAAATCACTATTTTATGCTGTCATTGCTCAAAATTAATCAAATAGACCATTTGATCTCAATCTAGTACCATATAGCTCCCACCAGGGGCACCACTCTGTATCCTACAATACAAGGCGAGCGTCCATAATACCTCATTATCGCTTTGAGCACAACGTTGTGTGGTTGTGCCAATTTATGCGCTTAAGTTTTCGGCACGCTTTTTTCATTGCATAATCGTAGAAAGAATCTTCGGAATTGTTGACACTTGTTTACTCGGCAGTGTTTACCGTGGGTGCATGCGTTTAAACCTATTTATTTTACTCCCGGCGTGTTTGAATTATGGAAATCTTATTTGAATCGGCCAAGTATTGCATTTGTGTAGGCCTTGCCCGATGGGTTTGGTACTTAGCTTGGGGAACTGCAACGTGGTGGGCCTCCTAGAGTCGGCTATAGACATATTTTTCTTTGATTTTATTCCCGTTGCTTGTATATTACTAGTGGATTTCATCATTTCTTTGCGGTTTGCAATGTGGCGCACCCAAATTCCCTTTTTTCGAGAACGCCGTTGCTGCCTTCAGTCTTTCTCCCCATGCTAGCTCACCTTTGATCGATCCCTTGCACCCTACTCATTCGGTTTGCGTTTCCCGAGTTCATTTTCTGATGTTGTCAGAGTGAATTAGCTAGCGGTAGGGATGTTTTTAAAGTCAGCGGCTTGCGAGTCGCTTGGCCGCGGGGAACGCTTTCCCATTGAAATAACAAACAGGCAGCGTCGCAAGCCGCTGACTTTAAAAACATCCCTGGTATAATGTAGTGGAATCTTATTTAATTCCAGTCGTGTGGGGAATTTTGGCTCCAGTTTGACGCTTGTTACGGGAAAATCCAAGATGGCGGCCCTGTTGCCAAAAACGGATGTCGGCAAGCGTTCCTCCTCCACGCCGACGTCTGCCGCCATAGCACCTAGTGTGAGAACGCGGAAGCAGACGTCGGGTTGGTTTCGATTTGTGCGAAGCAGACTTCTGCAGCTGTGCATTGCAACTAAACTAAAACCTTGTTTACGTTATGACGGATTTTCTGCTAAAGGTAACGTGATTTAAATATGTGAAAGTTGAAAGTTTTAAAATTAGCACGATCGTTTCATGCTCACGTCCGTAATCGCGATTGTGTCCTCGCCATTCTAAACTATTTGAGCGAGTTGGGTCAGTGTCTAATGTCGGCGCGACGTCCGACAAGGCATCTGAGCGTGAGCATGATTGTCATCCGTCTCCACATTCGGGGAATAGGATTGACATAGGCCGAAAACGATCATATCACTCATTAGGGTTGATAGTGCTATAGGTGTCGTCCCGCAGCAATTTGTGTGGACGGTCACCAAAACAAGGCCTGGGATGTCGGTCCCTCCCTCCCTCCCTCCCTCCCTCCCACCCTCCCTCCCTTTGGTCTTTTGTTTCGTACATTCCCCAGCTGGATCCGCAGGGGTTCCTCTTGTCGGGCAGCCCTTCCACGCTGCCTTTTTGGCTTCTCAATGAGCCTGGTTTTCACGAGCTTTGCTAGCGTTGTGGTTCGCTGCAAGAATGTTTCTCATATCAGAGCAGTTGGTAAGTTTGTAGAGTAAATTGGCGCCCCTCTCCTTCCTGGGAGTGCTCTCAAAGGAGGATAATGCAAGCTTGCGCTAGGTAATTTGTGGGGTTTGGTTTTAACGAGTTCTTTTGCGTAGAACCCCTCTGGTCTGAGCTTTGTAGCTGTACCTTCCCTTCAACCGGGAATTTGTCGAACGACGGGGCCTAGAATTTCTCTATCTGGTCTAAAATTCCTTTCCAGACATCTTTGTCTTTCAAGTCTTGGAAGTGAGATACTGCAGCACAGCTTGCAAGTATCTTCTTCTGGTAATTTGGTGGTATTACCAAATACAATTTTCTTTTCGCAGAAAGGTTAGGTTGGCGAGCCGTGTTGAAACGGAGGTAATTTAACCTCGGGAAGTTTGGGACAGTCCTGATAGTGTCTCAATTCCTTTCTTGTGCATTGCGTCACTTTAAAGTTTGCAAAGGGGATTGAAGGAATAAGGTTAGGTGTTACGACGTCTATAGTCTTATTATCTTATCCTTATTCTTGGCCTAGTGTCTTTGAGCAACCTATGGTTCAGATGGTTGTGAACACTAATCGATCAGACACTACCGCAGGTCACAACAGGTTGGATTCAGCTAATGCTGGTTGCGCCTATACAATTCGAGAGGGTTAAGGGCGTTAAAACAACTCCTCCTCTTGTTCTGGTTTACTCCTTAAGTCCTAAAGGTAACTGCTTTTCTTTGGGGGAAGGTAGCCTACTGATGGTTAGATGACCATCTCATGTACTAGAAGTCCTGGGTTTGATCCTTACTCCAGCCACCCCTGTTCTTTTTTGGTGAGAGAAGGGCCGTGTGTTGCCTAGTGTCATCATTGTGGGTGGTAATAATAATGAGCAAATTGTAGCTCTCTCCTTCTGGCTCCATGGACTAGGCTGGAAGAGCGTTAAAGATACAGCAACTCTAGCTTTTCCTGACGTGGTTATTACTTTAATTAGGAGATTTGTTTTACCTGAACCTTCTCCTCGCAACCATTTTTTTTTAACTAGGGGTTCTTGATCCTGATGGGAAGGGGCAATGCTCTGTGCGTGCCCTTCGATTCTATCTTGATGGAACTCTTATTCCTCCAACGAAGGGGTCCAATGCCGAGTGGACTATTTTGCCCGCTCCATTATTCCTCCGGGTCAACAAGGTGTAGGACAGTCCTATTCCGGTTCCTGTTACCTTTCCAGTTAGGGAAGTGGTTGTGTGAAGTCATTAAGCTTTCGTCTGAACTTGGACCGAGCCTTATTGATCTTCCAAGTGAGGTGAGGCTCCGAACTGGTGTAAATTTAGGGAATGTCGAGCCAACCTGTGGTTTTTGAACGTCCACCTTAGAAATAAATAAGTGAGGCCTTCGCCGAGTCTTGAAGTAGGTGTTCAATAGTTTGGGATGGCCCAACAGTTTTAGCCTTGGGGTGGTAGGCTACGGTGGCGCACTGTGTGTAGTGCAGGACACTGTTGGCTCATTCATCTGTATGCCTTCCAATCATGTTTCGTGCATTGGTATGGTATTGGCGACTCGCCATATGTTGCGTTATGTTGTCATGCGTGGCGTTTTGTTTTCGTGTTGAGTAGTACTGATTAAGTATATTTGTAAGTTGTAAAGCTGTTGCGTTGGGATGAAGGAAGTTCTGGGTAGGAATTTAAAAAGATGAATGTAGGTTGTAACAAGATCAGAACATAAACGGGCATTCTGCAAGGTGTGGCCTCCCACTCGTCTTCGTAGGTGGGAGGAGTTGGTCAACGTCGGTGGTCGAGGCAACGCGACTGTCTTCACTCAGCATCTGTGCGGGAGTAGGACAAACGTCGGCTGTCTTCCGGCTCAGTAAGTTAAATTCAAGAGGACAGAGTCGCCTGCACAGGTTGGCAATGTTTTTCAGGTAAAGAATTTTGGTTCTATTGAAGGCCTGGTTCTCCAGGTTGGTGCGGTACCAGGTGCAGCAACTCTGGCAATGGTAACCCCTTTATGGCAAGGAAAGTAGGTTCGTGAGGTAATAACATGGCCCTCTGGCCTTGAGCCGACTCTTACCGTTTCCCTTGCAAAGGGTGGCCTCTGAGTTTTCAGGCATTGGATATCTCTGGAGCAAACAGGAATAATGATCCACTAGACGATGCTGTTGCAGCCCGGTTCGTAGAACCCTTAACACTTTCATTAGTCACTACCTTTGAGACCTTGTTGACTCACTTGGTGGAAGATTTAGAAAATCTTCTGTGACTGGTTGAAGGGTGGAAATTGAGAAATGGAATATAGTTTTTTGGGGAAGTTGATTACCATTCGTAAGTATGTACCTTCTCAATTTTTATTGAGGTTTGGTATGACAACTTATGTAATAGCTTCGGGTTCTAGCTGACCCTCCTCCGGTGGGACAAAGTCAGCACATATTACTGAAGTAAGTATTTTGTTGATAGTAAGAAACGACATTTTAACACTGCTTAAAATAAGTTTTTACTATCCTAAAATACTTACCTTCAGTAGAACCCACCCGCCTCCCCTCTTTCGCTGAACCCGTTGGTTGCTAAGCGATAATGAGGTATTATGGACGCTCGCCTTGTATTGTAGGATACAGAGTGGCGCCCCTGGTGGGAGCTATATGGTACTAGATTGAGATCAAATGGTTTATTTGATTAATTTTGAGCAATGAAAGCATAAAATAGCGATTTTAGCACATATTACTGAAGGTAAGTATTTTAGGAGAGTAAAAACTTATTTTAAGCAGTGTTGAAATGTCGTTTTTTTTCATTAGCGCTCAATAGGCCTAAAAAGACCTCGGTCTTCACTTTGATGTATCTCCACGAAAAATGTACAAAAACGTTTGGGATTTGAAGCCCTTAATAGCTCTGAACTCCACCTTGAATCCTGCGGAAACAGATTTGGAAAATTCCTTCTCAATATTTTACTACACCATTTTGAAAAACTCACCAAAATGACCGGTGCCGCACGCAATTCTCCAAACGCCATTTTTTTGAAGCTCTGTACAAAAATTGTAATTGCTTTTATTTCTCTTCCAGGCATAAAGCCAACCAGTTTAGTGTTGTTTTAAGAGGTATTTAACCTCACATACATGTATTTGAAAACCCAACACTTGATGTTTTTATTTTAACGAAGGTCATGAAAACGTCTACTGTAATTTTTATTATTAGCGGCTGCAATAATATTTCACTAATATTCATGCGTTCTAGCATTCAGGGAATAAGCTGGTATATTTAACCTTTTATTTTTATTATAGTTGGGCAACTATTTAGCAAAAACTAGGTCTCTGAACTCTACTGATCCCGGCTAGCTTTTCTTACGAATTTTTACGGACTTTTATTTTTATGTATTTTCTTTTGCCATCTCCAAAAGTACTTGACCGTAGTAACGATCCTTCTACTAAAATATCACGTTTGTAAAAAGATTTGAGCTAAAAACTTCCTTCCCCCCCCCCCCTTCCTTCAATAGTTGCGATACATAATATCGTAGTTTATTTATAGGCCTATTCACGTTGTTCTGAGTTCCAAACTCAAGCTCCTACAATATTCCCTTCCAACCAAAAGACAGTATTCAATTTCACCTTCACTCAGAGCTCAAGGTTACCCTGCCCGTCCGTGCTTTCATGCCCACTTCCGGTATTGACAGCCTGGCCGGTCTGAGTCAGTCTCTCCTCCTCAAGAGGTCCCTCTACCCCGCTCCACCCCCCCCCCCCCCCCCCCCCGGGGGGGGGGGTCGCTCTCCTATCGGTCCGCCCTTTCCCTCCACCCTTGCTGCCAGGCAGCTGGTATAAAACAAACAGACCTGCAAGGCTGCATCCACCGCATAGCTCAGCTTTCCAAGTCAGACGTTAGTACGGCGGTCGGAGCAGAGATGTCCCCAGTCCGAGTGTTGCCAAGCCGGGCAAAGCAGTAGTTTTGATAACTAGTTTTAGCTTTATTTAATTTTCGGAACTTTATTTCTAAATTATTATTTAAAGATTTAAACTTAACTTTTGACTTTGGATTCGCGATTATGGGTAGTTAAAACCATCGGCATTTTCTGGTCTCCCCTCCCATAACTTAAGGGTTTAAGGTCCCCTTTCTAAAAACCGGCTTTCTTTCTGTTTGTCTTACAAAATGTAAACAAGCATTTTATTTTGATCACCAAGGTCCTGTAGCATAATTACAGAAGCACAGACTTTGATGGTAGGGCCCTGATTATTGCTAGCTTAACTCAATGTGAATAAGTAGATTTTATCTTGTGCGAGATGCCTTGAAACATAATCTTAAACTAAGACTAAGATTGAAATTGTGAGGTACTTTTTCTAACTTTAGGTAACGCCAAAAAACTTTTATTATTCGAAATTGTAGTTTGAATTTCAAAATGTAAATCCGTTGCCGATAATTTTTTTATGTAAAAATTACTTGTGTGCTTTTATTTAAAGCTTTACAGTTTCTTGTAAAAAGACTATTTGCCATGTAAAGTGTTTTCTTTCCCCTGTTTATTAAAACCAAGAGTTTTAAACTCAGTTGCTGAGAGATTTAATTTGCTAGTGTTTTATCTAAAAACAAATCATTTTTATTTAAAGCCTAAGGTTAGCAATTAAACCACCCACCTGGTGGCAGTGAACCAACGATTAGATAGTACTAAACTTTAGATAGGATATAGGTGCTCTATTCCTAACCGTGCAGTAGTGACTGCTATGCTAGTTTTTTCTCCGCGAAAGTAAGAACGGCCACCCGAAGTACTTCTAACTTTCCCGAGACCACACCAGATGTCGGTGCAGAACAGTAGGCAGGCACCTCTAGGACCTGTGAGCACACTAAAATAATAGGTAATGTATATTTTCGGCGGCAACTAGAAACGTTGAGATGCCGGGTGCAACCGACTGATTTTTGTTTCTATTGCCTAATCAAAAATATCCATTACCAATACCCACCCTACCTCCCCTCTTGATTGATTGACCACCTGACGTATTGAGAGGAACGAAAGATGAAGCACGGGCGCGTCTCGGCGCTTATACAGGAGAGGTTACGGAGCTGGCCGTCAATTCACTTTCACTTCTCTAGGGAAAGAGCATTCAAAGACAAGTACCATATGCTAAAAAACATGTAATGTGAATTTCGGTTAGGCAATAGAAATGAAAATCAGCCGGTTGTGCCCGGCATTTTAATGTTTTTTCTTACTTGTGATTGCAAGTCAGGGTTGCCACATGCACCTTTTACGCTTTTATTTCTTGTATTTATGATGAAAATGCTTTTTTCAAGCTTTTATAAAGCTTTTTTTGCTTTTTTTTCCTATTTTTCAAATTGTTTCAATAGAATTATGCTGTGGTGTATCCTGGTGGATTGAGTTGTGTGGAAACCCCTCTTTGTGTTTTTGAGAGGTGCATTTTTTTTTTTATATTTGTTTATTGGTCCCAAAATACTCTAAAATGCATTAGCTTCCGGACCCTGTAGTGGGAGCTCACAGTGCTCCCCAGACCCCCTGGCTGGAAGAAGAGGGGCACAAATTATTTGGTCAAAATCTCTTCACAAAATTCTACCTGCACCCTTGACGGTTTTTTATGGCTCTTATTTTACAAAATCAGCTTGAGAGGGGAAATCACCAGAAACCTTGTCCCAAACTCTTTTTTTCTTTCGTTGAATGCTTTTTTCCCAAAGTATCATGTGGCAACCTTGTTGCAAGGAGTGCTGTGCATAATAAGAATAGTTGTTGCTTTATCAGTTAGGAGTGTGAAATGTTGTGGAATCACGGAGTTGTATATCATTGTCAGCTCCATGATCATTTAGTTTTAGTTGAAAATTACTTTGACTTAGGCTGACAATTATTAGGTTAGAATGGAAAAGTTATGGTTTTCAAATAAATAGCTTCCATAAGACACTGTCTTAACTTTACACGTTAAATTAAACTGCTTGAAATTTCCTTAACAGGCATACTAACTCACGTTTTTGGGTTAATGCGCAAGAAACGTGAAGTGGAAGGACCTTGGCGTATGTTAATCCACGACCACATTCTTTTGCAACTAGAAAAGTTAAGGTAAGAAAGAAAAAAAAACCTTTGCTCCAAAAAAAAAAATTGCGCACAATTTGTAATCTACAGGTGTTTTGAGTATGTCCCAAAATTAAATTTTGTATTTATTGTCTACGAAAGCTGAAAATCTTAAAAGTATAAAATTCCCATCGTCCCAATATCATGCCCAACGTACGTATTTGTTTCTTGGTAACCACCAAGTGCCACATAGATACGATGAGATTCTCCGTCATTTTTTCAAGATCGTTGGCCAGCATACTTACGTCATCGGGCGTACTTCACGCCTATAAGCCTTCTGATTTGTTACGGGAACTGTCAACCACCTGAACGTCGCAGCATGTGTCTAACATGTCTGTTGCAACATGTAAAATGCTATTGTCCTCTTTTGAATGCTAAATTTAAGCCAGAGACAAGAAATGCATAATTTCAAAAACGAAAAGATATTCTTCACCAATATTGTCTGCAAATTTTCTAGTCTTTCATTCTAGATATGGAAAG
>JAHWFP010049737.1:97293-114274 GCA_023313725.1 Lithobius niger | reverse complement strand
ATTGCTACCGAAAGTAGCAATGTTCTAGTTTTCATTTAACCTTCGAATTATTAAGCGGTGCGATTAACTTGGCGAATGTTTTGGTGTGTTGATATCACTCCTTTGAAGGGCCGAACCATTCGGAACTTGGCGGCCCCTTTCACCAGTTTTGGTTTTTGATATGATTGGTATTTTACAACTCAATGGTGAAAGATATCAACAAATAACATCGTGTTTCAAATAAGCTATTGTATGTTTTAATTGAGTACTTAGGTACCATAAGAGGGGGATGTTTGGAATCAGTGAGCTATTTTGCGACAAACTTAAAAACAAGACAACATATCGTGCCAATAGCAATGGATGACATCACTGCCATAATACTCCGGATCATGTAGGAACATGTTAGCTTCACCCACGAACCACGACAATTTTGCGTTTGCAGGTCTGACACCACTGCTAAGCAGGTACGTCTCACGTGACGGCTCTGGCGATGTATCGACGTGCGGATCCTGTTGACAAACCACAGCCACTATCTTGATAGATAGTAAGCATCACAAGACTCTTCAGGATGAAGAATTGACAGACATAGCAACTAAACTGCTCCGATGCCAAATGCCCAAAGCACCCAAACTGACATACCTTTCGTACACCACCTACACACATACCACAAGGACAGACTTTACCAGTGCATGCAAACATGATGCACCCTGGTTACTTGGGAGAACTGTTATGTTAGTAAGCCAATCAGTAGTTTCTGTAATAAACATGGAGCACAAGCTAGACAAAAATTTAAGCCAAACTGAGCATGCATCAGGGAGTAAACAGCCTAGCAATGAAGGGGCATTAGTTGTAAATATTTTAGAATTATCATTTTCCGATACAAAGTATCGGTATCAAACGATACACAACCGCTGCTCCTCACCAATACAACATTAACTTATTAACAGCAACAGTCTTACAACGTCCATTTATTATTATCAGAATAACATTAGCTTTAGCTTAGCAGACGACACTCAGTGCACTTGGCCTCTGCCTCATGCACTTCTAATAGCTACCACACGTGGTCCTATCCTGATACTCAGTAGACATCAGTGGTCCGGCCGGGAGCCAATCAGCTCTCCCAGCATCCAATTACGCATCTTCTGCAATACAATAGAGCAGGACGCAGGCCCCCTTTATAGCAACATCCCTGGCCTATTTCACTCTCTCCCCCGACGATTTTGGACCTAAAAAGCAACCCGTCACTGAGCCCTCAGCACCAGAATTCCCAGCCGCATTATTCCGAGTTAAGTAATTTTGACGATCTCGGACTTTAGCCGTATTTTAAAGGAGCTTCCCTCCTTTAGAGCCTAAGTCCGGTTCATAGTTAAGAAAGGGCACATCTTGCATAAGAGCCCCCTTCCTCTTAATTTCCCTTGGTCCGATTATTTTAGGAGTGCTTTAATTTAATATTACGAAGTTGAACTGATTTAAAAGGAGGGATAACCCTAACACTAAATAACTAAATTAAATAGCTTTCGACCATTTATCTTGTGTGGACTCCCTTACTTTGATCTTATTTGCTTAATGTACTGTTGTTAGATTATTAGCATTTGTGCCGACGGTATGATTATTATTATCGTACCACTGTGTCTCCGCAAGGTCTTACAATAGAAGAAATTAGGAGAGATTTACAATGGTGTCGAAGTAGTAATTCGAACAATACCCACGCCTAATCATTAAGAAAACAGCAGCATGTTACAGTTATTATTGAGCAAAGGACCGATTTTCGGATTGAATAAGAAAAGAAAATTGAGCAAGTAGGCTACCATAAATAAGAAGAAAAAAATCCCCAGTTAAAACTAGATTGATTTATAGGTCATAACCATGCCTAGTCACAAAAAGACTACTACAGCTAGCAAAAGCACAAAAAGGATTCCTAAAAATAAGAAGACTTTAAAGATTTCGTCTAGCGGTAGGACTATTGTGAAACCCCGTTGTCTGGCCGACACGCAGGCCGGCATTCCACCAGCCCCAGTCCTTCCTGTCCAACAGGCCGAAATTCCACCTGTTCCTTCCATTCAGTAGATCCTCCCAGCAGCCGATTCCGCCTCGGCAGAGCAGGCAACACACTCACAAGCCAAAAGCACCTGCTAAACAGCGTAGCACGGAAGCTGATAAACAGCCATCAGCTAAGCATAGCAGGGAAGCCAATGCTACAAGCAGCCCTATTCACGATCCCCCACCACATCTTCACATAGCGAATCACCAAACAGGGAAAGAAGAAATTTTAGGTCCCACTCTAGAAGTAGACCACCACAACACCAGGCCTACAAAACAAGAAATTTGCGTTACGATGATAACGTTAGGGACAACTACCGTCACCATTCCTCAACTAAAGAACTATTAACGCAAGTTTTAGGCAGAATGGCAAACCAGCATAGACGCTCCCCCACCCCTCGCCGTAACCACTTTAATGCAGCAGCAAGACATTTTCCCAACATTTCTCGACAACAGCAATTTGTCGAAGATCATCACAGGCCAACAAGAAGCAAACACTAGCCACGTAGATGCATTAAGGGTGATCGTCGAAAAGATAGGCACTAATCAACCCAGCAACAGCAACAGAAACCTAGACAGAAGCAAAGCAAGAATGTGGGAAGACGTCCGAACTTCAAAGAAGGGTTTCATCAAATTTCCGGTTGAAAATAATACAGACATCTTCACCTTTCTGTTGCTAACCGACAATCTTAAGAAAATTGATCCTAATTCCTTCCCGACAGCGAGCTGATAGCAGCATCAAACAAATGCGTAGGACGAGCAGCTCGTTTCATAGCTACATGCCCACTGATCTCTAGGATAACTACCTGGAACGAGTTCAAGACAGCCCCATCGAATGTTTCAGCGGAGGAGGCGCCAAATCTACACGCAACAAATTTCAACGTGCTGGAATGATGGAAAACGAAGACGTCAACGCTTTTGCAGACAGGCTAGAAATCATGGCATCAGAGATTTGGATGACACAGCCAGGAGAAAGCGAAATCGGGAAGATATTAAAAGAACGAGCACAGAACGAGCACGAGACCAGGGTTTAAGATGTACCTTCAAAGCAGCCATGCCAGAGAAGTTAGAAACTTATTTAGCCACCATAATCAGAAGACATGGGAAGAGATGTTAAACCTAACATTGAAAAGGCAGACCGAAACTGCAGACTGGGAAAGTGGCGATACACCACAACCTACTCAGAAAAATCCAGCCAAGCAAACAAGCAACGCAACAGCAGCAGCTTCTCCTTCCGACAAGAATGTAACAATAGCATCAGACAAATTGGCGAAGATTATGCAAGAATTAGAACAGAAAAGAAGAGAAGTAAACAACCTCAAGCTACGAAAAACAGTAAACGAAGCAAGAGTCGACGCTTTCCAGCCGGAAAGGAGAGAAACACGCACGTGCTTCAGATGCTATGGCCAGAACCATTTGAACAAAAATTGTAGGGCTAAAGACCACAAATTAGAAGCAGTACGAGAAGGAAACGCACGAAGACTGAAAAAATTAGGCGAACCCATCCCCAAAAGACATACAAACATCAAGGAAAAAATCCAAACCAACAGCGAAACTACAACTAGGGAACTGGGGATAATTCCCAACTCAATCTATCCATCTACAAACGACTTAACAACAACAACCGAGGTGGTAGCAACGCAAACTTCGTTCAACTACGCAATCCAACAAACCAGCAGTCAAAAAAACTAGATGTCAGCACAAAAAGTAACAGGTTTTTTGAGTTAGCAGGGTACAGCAGCACGGAAAAAATTACGATCAACGCAACTAGTACCATAAACCCTGAAATTCCGTCATCCACCCCCAGCCCTATGCCTAGGGAGCAACCCAACAAATTATTTAACAGTAAGAAAATACACTCTACAATAATGCCGCAGGTTTACTTCTACAGGGTTCAGACAATTTTTAAATTCTCAATTTCCCCGACGTTTCCAGGTTTTCCAGGTGCATCGAATGACAATTTCCAGGTGTTTACAGGTGTTCAGTTAGGGAAACGGGTAGTAGTGTATGTGTTTATTAATATTTGTACGAAAATAATGCAACCTCGCAGAAAGTAGCTGTTTAAAGACTAGTTCAGAAGGGACTATACACATTTTCATCACAGATATTGGTACTAGCCTAAGATTTGGTGTATCTAAAATACTTGGAACACATTAAAGCAAAAATTGAAACATTTGCTACTAGCCTAGTATTTTATTTCTGATCTTAGAACTTGAATTCAATGGAATTTACAGATTAGACACAAAAGGCATTTTTTCGTAATTTCCCTGTCTTTTCCCTGAGAATTTGGCTTTATTTTCATTTTCCCTGAGATTTCCAGGTTTTCCAGGTTTTGTGTGAACCCTGTTCTAGATCTTTATTCAAAAGGCGACTGGCACCAACAAAAACTTGCATTAAAAGACAGGACGCTGACACTAGCAAGACTAGCTTCGTATTTCGGTGCTAACTCCGTTAAATACGAAGCTCCAGCCTTAAACCTCGCACAAAATTTTTCGGAGCTACTTAACAAAATCAACAAGACCTTCAAGCTAACATGCGACTCGGTCATGTTAACGCTCCTTGAAGACGGAATCGACTCCACAAATTTCCACTCGGAATTAATTATCCAAATCAAACAACCCCATAGTTCTGGAAATAATAGGCGACAACAGGACAGTCGAACTCCGAAGCACATCGGACACCAACGAAAGAAAATCGCACTAAATTTATTAGGCGAAGCAATCAAGATTTCCGACCGTAATCAGCAAGAATGGAAGCTAGGCATCCGTTAATTCTATCTGTAACATCACTAACAATTTGTCTTATTTATTGGGACAGTACTTCAAACCCCAAAATAATTTCAGAAGAAAAACGGAAAAAACGAGAAGAAAAATGGAGAACGGAGCAACGAGCAAAATCCGAGCTATCAAGCAACCCAACGCCACACCAACTCCATCTAGCGGCGGCGATCAACACTACTGGGCTACTTCGAGAACTAGACCCAAGGAACGAAACGAACGAAGACAGCGAAGCCTCACTTCACGCTCTAATCGACTGCATAGGCTACAACTCGAAATCTGCTCACCCAAGACCCCATCTAATTTTTAATTTCGGCAATTTAAGTAAAGTAGCACTTTTAGACAGTGGAGCAGGAGTTTCGCTTATCGAATCGTCTACTGCACGAGAATTGTTGCAAAACCCACAAATTAAATATCAAGAAGTCGAAACTGTAGCTCCCGTAAAATTGATAGGTGTTGGTGGAAAAAAGATAACAGCAGAAAAAACATTGTTCGCTGAATGGCCAATGTGGATTTTCCACAAACCAGCAGTTCAGAGTCGTTCCCGATGGAAGTTTTGGGAAAACCCACATTTTATTGGGTTAGGATTTCTTGTCAAAGCAACCCGAATTGTTTAAGTTAAATTGTTCAGGCCAAATTTTAGAAATAGGGACTCTCAAATTTAACTTGTCTCCATCACCATTTGATGCTTGGGAAAATTATGGTCAAAACAAGGAGTTAATTATTTCAAAAATTATAACGTTACAACTGAGGATATAGCAACGATCAATATTTCTTCAGATGACGAAACAGCAGAAAATCCACGATCCATTTGGAATCCGACACCTTAACAATATTACGTAGAGGTACCAGTTTCTTTGTATAGATATGTTGTTTTACCAAACAATAGCGAGACAAAAATTTGTGGCGTTCTCCACCAAGCCTATCCTGAACAGCAAAGTGGCATATTTTTGCCACAATGCAAAGAAATTCCGATCCTTGTTGCCAGATGTTTGGTCATCACTAGCCTTATCGGTTTAATTCCGATTATGGCTATTAACACGTCCGGGAAGATCAATTTCTAAAGGGACGTTCTATTTTGGGCCACTACACAACGGCTGAGATAGAATACAATGAAGAATGAAGAAGAGAACAATGAAGAAGATCCGGCAACTCTAACAACAAAAGATAACCCCCCTCCCGAAGACCCAACTCAAACAATTGGAAAAGCACGAACAAAAGATCAGCCACTTCCCTATCTAATCCCGGATCCAAATCTGACTTCCTTCCCCCTTCAAGGCCCACTCAGACAAAGGATCGCGCACAGTCCATAGACATCAACAGCATCGGGTCATCCCACTCAACACTACCGCATTCCGAAACCGAAACCAACCCCCACCCTTCAAAAGGGGCAAGGAACCTCGACATCGACAAGGCCGTAGGGTTAGCCCACTCAACGCTACCATCGGACACAGCAACCGAACAAAGACCATTTTCGGAAGAGGAATGGATTAGTTTAAAGTTTAAATTCCATTTACCGGATTTAAACGAAGAACTACTAATGGAATTTTTGGAAATGCTCAAGACACACCAGGACACCTTCAGCAAAAACGAATTCGATCTTGGAACACACCAGGGCTACGAAGAGGATATTGAAACAGGGTCATCAGCCCCAGTAAGGTCGAAGATCTACAGGGTGCCTTTCCATCAATGGGAAATTTTGGACAAATACTTAGAAGAATTAGTCAGCAATGGGGTGATCAGAGAATGCAAATCGGCATGGCTCAGTCCATGCCTTCTAATAAAAAGGAGACCTGAAGGATATAGGATATAGAGTCGTCGTTGACCTACGCGGCCTCAACGCAGTTACAGAAGCCGTGTCATCTCAAATCTCAACGGCACCAATTACTACACCATACTAGATTTTCGAATAGGATTTTTTTCAGCTGAAGCTAGCTGAGTCTGCCATGCAAATGACAGCATTCCAGAGCGCCAACAAGGTGTATTGTTTTTCCAAACTTCCAATGGATTTAAAAGTAGCGCCTGCTCACTTCCAATTCTACACCCAGCAGATTTTCGCAGAGATTTTAGGAGCCTACTGTACGATCTACCTTGACGACGTGCTCCTCAGCTCCTCAACTTTCCGAACCCACCTACTGCATGTCAACAAGGCCCTCTCACTAGTAGAAAAATCGAAAACGAAACTCAACCCTGAAAAATGCATTATCGCTGCGAAACAAGTCAAATTTCTTGATTTATTGTTAATGAAGATGGAGTACAGCCAGATAGAAACAAGATTAAAGCCATGGAACTCTTGCCACAGCCTAAAAACGTCAAGGACATAAGCAGATTCATCGGAATGTGCAGATTTTTTCGCCGACACAACCCTTCCTTCTCAGCTTACTCAATGGGCCTTACCAAGCTCACCAAGAAGAATGCGAAGTTTATATGGGACAAGGAAGCAGACGACCATTTCAAGGGACTAAAGAAGGCTATGGTAAACGAAGCAACTCTACGCCACCCAGATTTTTCCAAACCTTTCTACGTAGAGGCTGATGGTAGCGACATAGCGCTCGGCGGCAGCCTCACACAAGTACATGACGGCAAAACCTACCCCTTAGCCTATACTTCAAGAACCTTGACACCTGCCGAGAAAAAGGAAAGTACTACTGTGATAGAAATTTTAGCAGCAGTACATGCCTATGAAACCTTTCGCACCTTCCTCCTTGGTAAATCCTTTTTTTTTTTTTACCACGGACCACATGGCATTGTATTTTTTATTCAACAGTAGTGGATTATCTCCTAAACTAGAAAGGATACTAACAAGCCTAAGGGAGTACTACTTCGAAATCCAACATAGGCCTGGCAAGCTTATACCTGTGAGTGATGCTCCATCACGAGTAGAGATACCAGTTTGTGTACTGGACTCACAATTCCCTGACTGGACACGAAGCCACGTCGTAGCAGAGAAAAAAAACAGACGACTACTTTGGAAAAATCTGGCGCAGCATGAAGGACAGCGAGCCAGCAGATGTCATAGATGCCAGTAATAAAAGACACATTTATTACAAGGATTTCGACGGCATGCTATACAGAACATGACTAAAAGACCCTTCACAAGGAAGATTAGAAGATATAGCCCAAATTTGCATCCTCGAAGCTCTAGTACTAAACTTCTGTATTCGTGACTACCACTCCTCCCCAGCAGCTGGCCACCGAGCAGCAAAAAGCACCCTCAAGCTTATCCAACTACACTGCTTTTGCCCCACCATAAGTGACATCGATTACACCGTGTAGACATGCCTCATCTGGCAGCAGTATAATCGCCCTAATAAGCCATACAAAGCAACACTCAGAGCCTACAAGCCTCTACAGAGACCAGGAGAGAAGTTGGTCTATGGATTTGGTAGGAAGATTAAACACCACTCACAAAAATAACGCCTACGTGATGACGCTCGTAGATGACTTCAGTCGCTACGTCATTGCTTTTGGGATTCCCGACAAACAAGCCGAAACCATAGCTAGGAAGCTATACACCAAGCTTTTCGCATGATTCTCACCCCCCAGGGTGCTCGGTTCTGACCTCGAAGGGGAATCAGTGCAGACAATTTATTCAACGTGAAGCAAATAAACTTCACCCCCTACGCTTCTTGGACAGGAGGAGGCGTAGAGGTCTGCAACAACTCGGTACAAACCGTTTTAAAGAAGATAGTAGCAGACGATTCACACTCACGGGATGACAACCTACAAGCATCTTGCATTGCTCTTAATTCTGCCCCCCACACCTCTACTACACTGTTGTCACCCCACCTACTTCACTTCGGCATCGAATTCAGGTTCCCCAACAGCTTAATCTTCGAATCTTCGATCTGTGATGCCGCATTGCACTTTAGTGGGACAAGTATCAGAGGATGCCCCCGCAACTCTTCTGAATCCTTCCCCCCTAAATGGGGGAAAACCGTTATTATTATTATTATAAAATTTACAACAGCGACGACACAGCAGTCAGACTGGAGACAAAACTATTAAAAGCGTTCGAGCTGGTACATCAGCAAAACGCTATCGCAACTCAACGTCACCAGAATTTCTACAACAAGACTGCAAGCCCCTACAGATTCATGATAGACAATTATTTATTAATTAAATCCTTCGTGAAGATTGAAGAATCTCCAGTAAACTGCAGAAAGTATGGGTTGGACCATACAGACCAGTAGAATTCATAAATCCAGTCATCGTGAGAGCAGTGCACTACCTGGACCCTTTCAAAACTGCCATAGTACACGTCAATCACTGTCGGCCTAACTTGATGCGATCAAGAAACCCGATTCAGCCTTTCTCCACGCCCGACCACTTGGATTTGGCAGAAATCCAGAATGGAGGATTGAATGAATCCGAACAGGAAATTCGCGACCTGATTTCCAAACTGCACCTCGACCCATCCGACCACACTGCAGAAATCGATCCACCTTGCGTGCACCCCCAGCAAAAGCTAACCCCTCCTCAGCAAGCAAACCTCAGTTTGCCCCCCCCCTTGTCAAGCTAACCCCCAGCAAGACACCACTCCAGCCGAAGGAGCAGAGAATCGAAAGCATAAGCAACGCGAACCTTACACGTCTGCGATGTTACAGAAACGTTTACGACTTAGAGCAAGAATTGGTAGAAAAGCGCAAGTTACGCCCAAACCACGGTTACCTGACCCGTTCCAGCATTAATATCCCAGAAATTAGGCGTAAGCGTAATTTTGACCAAGCATTAGAGCAGGATCACGAATAGCTAACCCCCCCCCCTTCTCATACAGGAGAAATGCCATACAAATGTGAAGAGTGCGTTCAAGTATTCGAGATCACATTGAAATTCACCAAACACAGATTTCGTTCTGTCATACAATTTAATTACGTAGCACATCGTAATACGCAAGCGAATTTTGAACCTTAATTGGAAAATTCGTAGCAATACGATTTGCATACGATTTGCTAAACCAAATTATCAATGTCAAATTAGCACTGCAGTCGCTACACATAGCGAGAAAACGTGGTAAGTGTGACATTGCTAACGTTGGTAAAAGGCAAATATCCCTATCACATCAATAGCCAGAAATTGTAGCAAAAATATAAATAATAAACAAATAAATAACGATTGCACTCGTAAATTCATCTTGTTACATATAGAACAGTAGAAAGAATATTTTGCCGGCCCCCAGTCAATTTTTTGGATTGTTGTCCCAACGATGCTTCCTTGCCTTGAGATTTCCAAGATCGACGGCTGCCTCCGTACCCAACCGCGCATGCGCGGCTCTCCCTATTTAAGAGATGGAAGTGGCGTGAATGGCAACTCTTTGTCTCAAGATTGTACAAAGGTGACTCAAGAGGAGAGGCAGGGTGGGCCCTTCGGTATTGCACTTTTTCAGCAAAAGAAACCATTTTTAGCTGGCCTGGCTGGAGGCCGGCAAAATGTTCTTTCTTTATGCTGTGAAAAGTGCAATACCTGTCATTGACAGGGCGGCCTCCTCAAATCAGGTGGCGGGCACCTTGGAGCTAGACCCTGGGGAACTGATGGAGGCGGCTGTATGAGTTGTGGATGCATGAAGATTTGTAATACGGAGTTACAGGGATTTTCATGATACCACCAATTGCCCTTTTCCTTTTTTTTTTTAATGGGAGAAACAAAAAGGGGGCCATACCTGTTTTTGGGTTACTTGGACTTGTTCAGCAGAACTTCATTGCATGATTACATGTGGATTCAGGTCTTTTTGTACTAAAGATGGTTGAATTTGATGACAATTTCGTCTTCCTTCTGTGTCCTATGTACAATGATTGGGAGTTTGAAGTTGAGGGAGTGAATCAATAGGGATTTCTTTCTTCTTTTTTTTGGTTCTAAGAGTTGTTGGATTGGAAGGGATGCCGGCCAGTTCAATGCAGTGTTGATGTGTCATTCCAAGGGTCGCAAGTGAAGGTTGGACAGTTAGCGGTGCTTGGAGTGGCACTGTTTGGAGACGATATATCCCGTGAGTTTTCATTAGGATTGGGGCACGGGAGGCGTCAGTTTTGAAAGGATTTTGGTGTTTGCTTCAGAGTTTCTTTTCTTTTTTTTAGATGATGATGATGATGATGAAGGCCGGCGATCCTAATTGTACTACATGGAGGAGGGATTGTGTATTATGCCGTAATGGTATCCCTTCGCCTTGTGACGACAGAGGTCGCAGGGAAGATCTGTGGTTTGATGGTTTGAGATTTGAGAGAGGCTTGAGTGCAGAGGTTGCAACGAGGGTGCATTATCAAATCACCAGAGAGAAAAGGCGTGCACTGAGCTGTCTAACTTGGTTGAAGTTAGGTTCTGCGAGGTTTGGGAGATTTGGATATGTTGTGCTACGTCGAAGTTGTCAAAAATTTGTTCTTGTGGGAGATCAGGGTACTGAAACGACCACGGGTCTGTAAGGAAGAGATGGCTTGATTCTTGGATCGGAAGGGTTGATTGCCAGAAGTGGATGGGTGAAGCGACTTGGTGATTTATAAGATGGTCATGTGGGCTTGCAGAACGCGATTGGTCTTGGGGACCAGGTCGAAAAAGAAATGGTTCGTTGAGCCCTAGATGAGGGACGTCAATATGATCGGATAGGGCTTTGTTCAAGACTTGATTAGCAGATTCTTCCATAAGTTGAAGGTTAGAAGGCGTTTCGGGATTGAAGAGAGGTGATAAGTTCCTCTTGGGATTTCTGGTGCGAGTTGAATGCGTCAATGAGTGGCCTGACGTTTTCAAAGTGACTGTAAATGGCCCAAGCATTTGTTACAGAAATATCCATGAAGAGGAATACTAAACGCAAATACCACTTTCTAGTTTTGAGAAAGGTTCTGTACATAGACAAGAACATATCGCTCAGGTCTGTACCGCCCATAGTAGCGTTGTATTGCTGCTCAATATATAGACAAACTAGTGTGACGGCTCCTGCCTTACTTATTCTCGTACACGTCCCCTCTGGAATTACGTCTGCATAATTGCTTGCTAAAGTGACTGCACGATTGTCAAACCAGTTGCATACTATAACGATCTTACTGTCATCAATGTAGTCATACGCTCCTCGACCATTTTTTTTAAGAACTTTTTCTGTCAATAGTGGGCATCCTTTCAATCTGTCTTTTCTAATAGTACTAATTGCTCTTTGACCATTTGTCATGTATTTCAAAAGTGGCAGTGAACTAAAAATATCAAAAGCAATTGTGTGACCTGGCGCCAGTCTTTCTGTAAGCCTTATTACAACACATGATGGTTTTATCATTTCGGGATCAGCTTGCGTTGCTGTAGGGGGTAACCACGCATCCGCTCCTGCGACAAACTCTACCTCGTAAACATACCCCGAAATTTCTGAACGTACCCATAGTTTATACCCCCACTTGATGGGCTTTTCTGGCATGTACTTTTTGTACATGTGGCTCCCTTTGAAGGGAACCATCATTTCGTACACAGAGTTTACAATTTCTGGTTCCACACTTTCGAAGAATCTTTCCTGCAACATATTCATAAAAGGACGAATCTTGTACAGGCAGTCGTAGTTATCAGTTACAGAAGGTAGTAGTATGTTGTCGTTGAAGTGTAGATTGTGTAGTATTTCTTCAAACCGATTTGTCGGCATGCATTCAGCAATACTTGGTTGCCTAGTTCCAGCTGACCAATACATGCGTCTTGTAGCATTCAGCCACGGTTGAGACGAGCAGTCGAAGGCCACAGATGACGTGCTTCCCGTCTGGAGTGTGGGGTTAGCCAAGGTAGCGACGAGCAGCATGAGGAGTAGCCGGCTGTTGTCTTGAAGCTTCACGTGTGAGACAAACGGCAGTAGACGGCAAGGCTTGATTGATGCTTGAACAAGGGGCGGCCACGGCTAAAAAGGAGGCAACTGCGTGCAAGGAAGGCTTATGTCTTGGTTCTTCATTCAAACCGTGGGAATTAGCCACGGTTGAGACGAGCAGTCGAAGGCCACAGATGACTTGATTCCTGTTTGGAGCGAGGGGTCAGCTATGGTCGCAATGAGCAGCGTGAGGTGTAGACGGCTTCCGTCTTGAGACTTCACTCGAAACGTGAAACTAAAAGGAGGCGGGAAATGCAGAAGGCATCCAACTTGATTCTTCCTACAAACGTGGGTGTAGGCCATGAACGGGACAAGCAGCAGGACGACTGTAGTTTTGAATACAAACGGACAAGGGGTAACCCAAGTCGCAACAGTTGTGGATTTGACTACTCGTGGAAGGAAGATGTCTTCGTTTAAAAGTTGTGAAAGTCAGTTTCCCCAAGAAGGAGAGTTGGTGTCGCAAGATGGGGCCATCAGTGGTGAGTCTTGATCCAGTCAAATTGAGGACTTGAACGAGGTGGCATCATGAAGCCAAAGCATGGCAGGAGTTCCCGTGTTGTCGGAAGACAATTGGAGCCGGAACGAGTGCCGGTGAGGATTCTTACAACGGCAGCGTAGGTGATGACAGTGATTGTGCGGCTACACTGAGTTACGCGACTTGGAAGAGTCTGGTTTGCCGAGGAATAACCGAATCCGAGCATGGTCGATGACGGAAAGCGTCAGTCTAGAAGTGGGGATAGTCTTCTCTTCCCTTTCTCTTCGAAACAGGGCCAGGCAGAGGAGGTGATGAGATGCGATGAGTCAACGCCGGCCAGAGTAACGATGTTGGCAGACGATCCTGAAGATGTCGGGTGTTGCGCCTTTCGCGACAAGGAGCAAGGTAGAACCTTGTGGGTAAGCAGGGCTTCGAGGGGCAGCGGCAGCCGTAGAGGGAGACATCCCGTTGGTGGAGGTCGCTTTCGCGACAAGGGGTAGACATGGACAGGTTGGCGGCAGACAGCAGGAGGCAGAGGCAGCGCCATCCTTCGCGACATGAGCACCCCGGAAACCCGGCCGCCCAGCGGTCGACGAGGGAAGCGTGGAAGTCGCGAAGGGACGTCATAGGCCAACTGGCCGGTAATGAAACCGGCTAGTGCCCAGCGGACGTCCCAGCCGATGGGAGAGTTCAGGTGTAGGTCGTAGCCACGATGACTTCAAATCCGATGAATGAAGGGCAAGGAGGACGAGCCGCCTAGGCGGCTTGAGACAAAGAGAAGCCATTCACGCCACTTCCATCTCTTAAATAGAGAGAGCCTCGCATGCGCGGTTGGTTACGGAGGCGGCCGTCGATCTTTGAAATCTCAAGGCAAGGAAACATCGTTGGGACAACAATGCAAAAAATTGACAGGTGTTGCACTTTTCTAGTTGTCAGCGACGTGTCGCAGTTCAGCACAAACCTAACTTGATAATGGAGTAAAAGTGTACAAATGTGAATCATGCGGTACAGCTACGTAGAAATCCACTTTTCTTCGTAGAACGATTATTAAGTTGCGAACTTACCGTAGAATTACTTCAGGTATCAGCATGAATCATTTTATGTATTTATTGGAAAAATATGTTACAAGTATAAACTCTCCACGATATTTCAGTGTAAAGAAAAAGTATAAATGTGAAGTGTGCGGGACGAGCGACGCACATTAGATCCAAATTGACGGTTGTAAAGCAATTTTGGTTTGACGAATTACAGTGTTCAGTTTCGACGATTATACGGATTGGAATTGCGCACACGTGAAGAGAATTAATTAGTAAATTTAAGTATAATTTTGCTAAGGACGAAAATTCAAAGTTACGTTAGTAGGCTATCAATTGGCATAGTACAACGTACACGGATCCGTCAAGCAAGTTTACGAGCAGTTGGCATAAGACATTTATGTCTAAGAACCAGAGAATTGCATTACAATTAAGATTCACATAAATAATTAAGAATTCAGTACTACAAGTGTAAGGGTTTTAATTAAGCCTAATTAGTCTTTTTTACAGAAACAATACATCTAATTAATTATGCATGAAAGCACATATCACATAATTATTAATAGATTAATTCAATATTAATCCATAACGGATTAAAAGGCTCCAGTTGATCAGATAAGATAGGAGCCACACCTTTTCAAATACGACCTAGGAGTTGCGTTCCGAGAAACCAAACCACCATAATTACTTACTGTAAGAGGTAAGGATTGGCATTGCTTTACACTAGCTTATCAGAGTAGCTCTTAATTGATTCCGAGAACTCCTAATAGTTTCTACGAAGAGAATTCAATTAAGGTAAGATCAGCGCTAATGATCTTTCAGTTCTAACAATAACAATCAATCATTGTTAAACGAACACCCGCACGACAGGTTAATTGAGCCTTAATGGAGTGATAATAAGAACTCATTAATGTACTTTCAGAACGAGACAATACTTTGATTGACAGGCACAGCGGTTCCCTAATTAAGTGAAGGGTCCGAACTGTCAAGTCTTTAAAATTCTCCGTAAATCCAATCAATCAGCTTAGACAGTGATTGATGTGGCCGCGATAACAATCGCATATAAAACGCGACCCAGGAATGCAACAAGACATTCGGGTTCTTCAGCGTTTCAATATTGTTAGAATTGTGCACGCCGGTCAACATTCCTGAGGGCCGTTCCAGTGTACGGACACGGGAGATAAAGCAGTCCCAGCGACGGAACGCCGACTGCAGAGTTAGGCTAATACACCGCTCGTTAGCCACATCCAAGTTCTTATAGAGCTAAGTATCCATAGCATAGCTTCGGCCATTATTTTAGTTATTATTATTAGTACTATTCAAGCAGTGATTATTACTATACGTATGATTAATACAAGCGCATTTAAGTTAATCAACGCCGGTCAGTTTAACTTACAGTTAGGATAATTATTCCAACAATAAGCAGTTTACCGTAATGCCAATCCCTACGCCTCACATCGATTATTTGTAATCAAGTCGTTCGTTCATTTATTTCTCATGTTGAATTAATAGACCAGTGTGGTCCATATTTTGTAAAAGGAGAGAGTGTTGATTAAAGGCCCAGGTTAACTTACCTTGCTTCTTATTTACGCCGGCCCTTTCCAGTGTCAGATATACATGTTTAGAGTACTGATTGAATACAACTAGCTATCCTGATAATAATGTTCTCTCTGGTTAAATGGTCACTGGAAAAGAACATTACATAAGAACCCAAACGGTTCAGCTAATCCAATAAGCACGTAAAACGCAAACCACGATGAGAAATTCCAATTCGAACAATGGCGGACAAAGAAGTTACCTAGTCAGCCAAGCATACCAGCAAAAATCTTACTTTAAAACGTAAAGACAATTCATAGAAACTACGTACGATTAACCTTGGCACCTTTACGAAACCATACATGCAAAAATTATGTACGGATGGCATCTAGGAATTACTATTGTCATATCAGAAAGACGGGAGTCCTGTCTGTTGTGTGTTCAAACGCAAGCTTGGAAAAAAAATATCAATTGAGGTAACTTCGCAAAGGCCATCCAAGAGCTCCGGCCTTGGTCACCTTTATTTACCACAGTTACCTATATTAACCATGATCACCTATATTGAGAGCAGTCACCTAAAAATCATAAATGTTGAAATATCCTTAGAAATGTACCATACGATGCAAATAAGTTCGATTTTGAATTTTCGTCAGGCACGCCAAACGAAAACACGAAATAGAAAAAAAAAGGGGGGAAACCAGTCAACCAACGGAAACAATCACAAATTTATTAAGTTAAATCAACAAAAGACAGGGAATCACATTCCGTTCAATAGCATCGGCAGCAGACTAATTGTTTTCGTCCCCGCTCTGACGGAACCAGCGGTGACCCGACCGGGTAACCGCCAGCCTCAGGGGCTCCACTAACGGCTGGGCAGCGATGACGTCGGGCCCAGGCGAATGAGGGGCGACGTAAACAGCCAAAACCTCCTTCTCTTCTACCGTAGCGGCCACGTTCTCCACACGGGCAGGCCCAGCCGGAGGTTCGGGCCCAGGAAAAGGTGGGAAGACGTCAGCACCGGTTCGTTTAAGCCAGACCGTCGGAAAGACAGAATGAAGAGAAGCATCTAATACCAGAACAAACACAATGCACCCCACGTCCGTTGCTAGGTTGAGGGCAGCTAGAGCACGGCTTCGAGCCAGTTCGTCCAGTGGTACCTAGAAAATAAAATAAATATCTTAAAAATAATGTAAGACTGTCCCAAAGGTAAAACTTCATCGAATTAATTGCACCTAAAACTAGCCTAAACCTTATTTACGAAACTCGAACAAATCCAGAATCTAAGGATTTTTTTTAAGTAAAGAATTCACTCCCCCCCCCC
>JAHWFP010049737.1:79419-95221 GCA_023313725.1 Lithobius niger | reverse complement strand
TCTACAAAACTGAACTTTCCACAGAAAAGTGAAAATTCCACAGAAAACGCATCAGCAAACTAAATTCAAGATCCCTGCAAATTACATGAAAAGCGATTTTAAATTTTACTCATGATTCTCCCAGTGAAATAAAAATACAAGACAGGAACTGCATGGTAAAATTAAGACACAACACCTAGTAAAGAAAAACGAAATTGCAACAAAGTCGAAACTTTATTGACCGAAATTGTTACATACATAGGTAAAACCCAAAACATACTGAATTATTACTTTGGAATCAAACATTGTACAGTGTTGTATATGAAAATGTCTGACATGTATGTACCATCACAGTAAGTACCAAATAATAGATTATCAGCACTAACCCCCCCCCCCCGAAAAAATTTCCAGGAATGTTTTTTTTCTGTTTTGCATGAGAACTCATCAAAAGACTTCGAAAATGTTTCAACCCATAGGTTCATCGATCAACAACTAGGCCCACTTTAATCATTCCACCCCGATAGTAAAATAGGATTCCGAATATTTATTCGAACAAGCTGAGGATTGTATGCAAGGTCTTTTACTCATGGAAAACTTAAAAACATTAAAAAAAAATTAAGGGTATTCTTAGCACAACCTGAGACGTTTTTCCTTGCATTTTAGTTAGGAAGTTTACTCCAGCAATCGCCAGTAAGTAAAATCATATTACGGAATAGTTAATCAAAGTACTAAATTAAAATAAAACTTTAAGGAGATAGATCGTTACCCCGATAGAAGGGTAGCCGACCTTATTTTTGAAAGGGCGTTGTAAATGTGTTAGAATTAGCACTTTCCAATACAAAGTATCGGTATCTAACGATAAACAACCGATACTCCTCACCGATATAACATTAAGTTATTAGCAGCAACAGTCTTACAACGTCCATTTATTATTATCAGAATAACATTAGCTTTAGCTTAGCAGAAGACACTCAGTGCACTTGGCCTCTGCCTCATGCACTTTTAATAGCCACCACGTGGTCCTATCCTGATACTCGGTAGACATCAGTGGTCCAGCCGGGAGCCAATCAGCTCTCCCAGCATCCAATCACAGCATCTTCTGCAGTACAATAGACCAGGATGCAGGCCCCCTTTATAAGCAACATCCCTGGCCTATTTCACTCTCTCCCCCGACGATTTTGGACCTAAAAAGCCACCCGTCACTGAGCCCTCAGCACCAGGATTCCCAGCCGCATTATTCTGAGTTAAGTAATTTTGACGATCTCGGACTTAGCCGAATTTTAAATGAGCTTCCCTCCTTTAGAGCCCAAGTTCGGTTCACAGTTAAGAAAGGGCGCATCTTGCGTAAGAGCCCCTTTCCTCTTAAACCCTTGGTCCGATTAGTTTAGGAGTGCTTTAATTTAATATTACAAAGTTTAACTGATTTAAAAGGAGGGATAACCCTAACCCTAAATAACTGAATTAAATAGCTTTCGGACCGTTTATCTTGTGTGGATACCCTTGCTTTACTCTTTATTTGCTTTATGTGCTGTTGTTAGATTATTTGCATTTGTGCTGACGATATGATTATTATTATCGTACCACTGTGTCTCCGTAAGATCTTACAATAGAAGAAATTACGAGAGACATACATAGTAACAAAACCCTTGTCTAGAGATGTTCCATCATGGACAGCCGACCATTCTTGCATTAGCAGCACCCAAGGTTTTGCACGAGTTGCAGCTGCACCCTTATTCCTGCACCAGCACACGAATGGTCAACCTTACTAACCATATTGTTACAAGCCCAATCCATTACTACGCATGTAGTTAGGGAAGGAAAAACTGTTGTATCCCTTGATGTGGGATTGTACATACCCGCCAAGCAACTCCAAATGCACCGAACCGACCTTCCCAACATTATATTGCGCCCAGGAGAGTTACATATTGTCGTGGCCTGCTTGCAAACAATACGCAATTACATTGAAAACAGCAGAATCGATCTATGCCTCATTGAAGCAAACATATACAGTGCCACAAAGACAGATTTTGGATGGTAAGCATACGAGCAGAGGCATACATGCACATGTGACAATACTAGAAGTAATGTACCAACTAGACAACTCTGCATTTAGAGATGCATACCCCACAGAGTCTCATCGACTTAAATCTCCATCTGCAGATGGTATTACCAATAGAATAAAGATTGTTCATGCCAAATTAACAGCTATGTTGGAAGAGTCCACGCAAATAGAATCTAAGTTGAAGGCATTTGAAGAAGCAGGTTCAAGTAGGCCTATGTTCAGAGCTATGCTATCATGCAAATGATAACTGAACTCGGTAATTTTATTAAAGTGTACGGAGGTTTATTGGCAGTTGTACTTAAGTTCGCTGGATGCCTTAGCTAAGTATTTAAAGGAACTATACTAGAGCAACTCCACTGTACTTAGCTGACATGAAAAGTTTAGGCGATACTTCACATCAACTATTACAGGAATTTCAAAGCGACAACTGGGTGGTGAATAGGACAGAGGTTCCTTTCTGCTCACTTGGTGGTGATCGGGCTTTAGAACATATTAATTGCAGCACGAATGTTTCAGGAGGAATAAGAATTACACTAAACACCAGTGAACGAACACGTTCCTTCCTAATAGCCCCCGAGATGGCAAGATTGGCCAGGGAATCGCAAGAACTGGATGGCATATACACCTCTAATAAGGCAGGCACCACGAAAATAACCCAGCAGTGCTGCAGCGACTTAATGACCATACACAGAAACTAAGAATGTTTTAACTGAGGTTACAAACCCTTTCAAGGACAACTTTGAAGAACTTGTAAATATTATTACAAAAAAAAAGAGTAATGCAAGATGAAGTTAAGGCAGACGTAGCACCAAGAAATGAAATGGGTCAGAAGATGTCCAAGGAGTTTGTTGCAAAGAGGATACTGACGAATGAATGCAATGTATGGGACAAACTTCCGAACTTAAATATGAAAATGTGGAAAGACAGTGCCACGAAAATAAAAGTGAAGGTGAAAGACACCATTGTTGAACCAGCTGATACTAATGTCCTGTTGGTTCGCCTTACAGTGGTTGCAAAATAACATCTAGAAATCAATCTTAAACAGTGCATTGGTGCTTGTGAGTTTTCTGTCGTTACAAGGTCTTTCTTTGCTGTGGATGGGACACTAGATCACTGCGGAAACAAAAGTGTGCTAATGGATATACTTGAGGACAGGGCTAAACAAGAGGAGCAGCCACCTATTACAGCCCAGTTAGCCTGTGACAATGTATGTCATACAGTCGTTTTGTTGATGGCATGGCCCAGCTTCAGTCACTGGACAAAGACAAAGATATAAAAACATGCAAACAATTAGCTGATGTGTTCACTCAGCGTTTGGAAAGGAACTACGGTAGTTACATTGAAATGTATGCGATATTCGATCGATATGACTTACACATGTCCTTGAAGACTGCAACAAGAGAACGTCGACAAGGACGTACCTCGCAACCTGTTGCGTATAAAATTAAGGAAAATTGGAAATTAGCCAACAGCGATAAACATACACTAGAAATAACGTAGTTCAGTAAGCTACCTTTATGCACTTGTGTTTCGTCGGAGTGCCATGACCCGAATTCGAACCGGCTACACAGTTCACCCGCAGATCACTTGCATAGCGCCTTAATTGCTATGGCCACATCTTCCACTGGCATAAAGATAACTCACTGAACCCGTTATTAAGGTCACAACCGTGACCAGAACTCCATTCGACCGAAATTCACTCGGCCATAGACAATGGAGAGGGAAGACAAATCATACGCTCACAAGGTTCAATAAAGGAGGAAAATTGGCTACACAACACTTATAGGGCATCTTACAATGAAAAAGAACATTTTGCCGGCCCTCGTTGAGTGACGCCAGGAAGCCGCCTGTGGGATTACTTCTATTGGAACGGCATTATGGTGTGCCCATGATGTTGAAATCGTTTTGACGTTGTGTGCAGTTGCCGTTTCCCTTTTAGGTAGGCTTTGTCGTTGGCATCGATTGTTTTTCTTCTCCAATGGGAGACCATTGTAGCTAAGGTTTCTCCTGTTTGTGAGTCTTCAGGCAGGAAAAGTAGGTTTCCGTTTATTCGGATGTTCTCATGTGGGTTCGGGTGAAGTTGAGACGGAGAGCTCGGACGGGGCAGTTTAGAAGTGTTCAGGTTCGGAATTCCGGATTTGGGTGAAGGGTTCCTGATGAGAAGTTAGGACGAAGGGCTGTGAGGACGAAAAGACTTTGGCTTCCTTTTGGCTGTCTTCAGTACCTGTAGAATTGGTGGGAACAGGTATGCGTAAGGGGTGTGCCGTGGATGTGTCTTGGTTAAGGTCGAGACCAGCGGCTCGAGATGAAGACGTTGACCTGTCTTGAAAACCTCACTCAAAACTTGGATCCAGACATGAATTCGACAAGTGTAGACAGCAATGGTCGTCTTAATCTTCACTTGAAACGTGGGTAATCCGTGGTGATGTTGAAAGAGTTGAGGGCGTCATCCGTGTGAGTCTTTACTCAAAACGTGGGTTTAGCCATGTTTGAGAAGAGCACCGGTTGGATTTGCATCAGGTGTGGTATTTTCGCTCGCGACGTGGGGACAGCTACGGTTCAGACAACTTGGGAGAGGTGAAAAACGTCATCTGGTTCGACTCATCACTCAGAAAGTGAGTTTTTATTGTCAAGGATGAGACGAGCAGCAGTGTGGACGGCCACTGTTGACTTGATTTTTTTTTGAGATTTGAGGCTAGCCATGGACCAGAAAAGTCGTGAGGGGTGGAAACGGCTTCCGTCTTGACTTCTCACTCAAATGTGGGTGTTAGTCACGAATGAGACAAGCATCATTGTGGAGAGCAATATTTTTTTTTGACTTTGTCTTCACTCCAAACGTGGTTTTTTTAGGCACGGATGTGATGTGCATCTGTGGACAACGGCTGTTGTCTTTCCTTTCCCTTGAGATGTGGGGTCAGTCACTGTCGAAACGAGCAGCAGGGCATGTAAATGTCTTCCAAGTTCAGTCTTCATTCCAAACGTGGGTATTAGCCACGAATGAGACGAGCATCAGTGTGGAGTGCAACTGTTGTCTTTATTTCTACTCGAGACGTGGGGTTAGCCACGATAGAGACGAGCAGCAAGGGATGTGACGGCTTCTGACTTCACTCTTCACTCAAAACGTGGGTTTTAGTCACGAGTGAGGCGAGCATTAGTGTAGACAGCAACTGTTGTCTTGATCTTCACTTGAGGCACGGGGTTAGCCACGGTCGAGACGAGCAGCAAGGGATGTGACGGCTTCCGCCTTCTCTCTTTACTCAAAACGTGGGTTATAGCCACGAATGAG
Organism: Lithobius niger; assembly: GCA_023313725.1. Lineage (NCBI taxonomy): Eukaryota > Metazoa > Arthropoda > Chilopoda > Lithobiomorpha > Lithobiidae > Lithobius > Lithobius niger. The sequence goes on along the minus strand of JAHWFP010049737.1, from coordinate 89,894 downwards.
GCGAGCATCAGTGTAGACAGCAACTGATGTCTTGATCTCCACTCGAGACGTGGGGTTAGCCATGGTCGAGACGAGAAGCAAGGGATGCAAATGGCTTCAGATTTCACTTTTTACTGCACACGTGAGCTCTAGCCACGAATGGGACGAGCATCAATGTGGACTGCAACTGTTGTTGAGTTTCACTTGAGACGTGGGGTCAGCCACAGTCAAAACGAGCAGCGGGCGTATTAATGGTTTCCGTTTTCATTCTTTATTCACTGGTCACGAATGGGATGAGCTTCAGTGACAGCGACTGTTGTCTTGAGTTTCACTCGAGACGTGGAGTCAGGAACGGACGAGGCGACAGCTAGGCATGTGAAGGGTTGTCAATTTTACTCTTCACTGCAAACGTGGGTTCTAGACATGAATGGATGAGTATTAATGTGGACAGCAACTGTTATCTTGAGTATCATTCAAATAATTGTCCAAAATATAACATCTATAGACCTCGGTCACTACTCTATTCTATAGACAGCGGTCAGAAAATTAAGAAAATTAAAAGCTCTATAGACAGCAGTCCGAAACTATACTCTACCCCCCCCCCCCCCACACACACACACATCACGATAAATGACAGAAATTAAGCAAATCAGTCTCGAATTAAACGATTTCAGGCTAAACAATTCACAACGAAGAATTTGTCCCATTACGGAACACACATTCCACCTTAATCGGAAAAGGAACCGAAATCAAGAAACTACTTTTCTAAAAGAAATTGATTTGCTTAACGAGTTGTTAACCATTAATACTTTACTGTAAATAACGTTAACAATTGCGGTCGTGCGTCAAACAACGACACGCAACCACGAATTCCGGCGGTTTTTGAAAACCTGAGACGAAAAAGATCGAAATTCCGTAGAACTTGCATAAAAATAAGCATCACGTTCGTAATTTCATTACTAGCATCCTAAGAGTAACGAACTAGTAACGAAAAGTCAGCTTAAAATCACAGACGCTACCTTCAAGAAGGCCTAGACATTTCTACTTTAGGATTTGGACAAAGGAAAAATTTGATCGTCTCCGTCCAGAGGGGAATTTAAACAAAATCAACCGAAATTAAAGAAAATTACCGAATTAAGTAGTTAAATCAATTAAAGCTCTTACCCATCACTCCTGCAAGAGAAGGGGGCACATAGGATCCACCACCCGGTGCACGAAGAAGTGGCGGTCGCATGTCCCACAACGATCGACGTGTGTATTGGGAGCATCCATTTCGTACGATTTTCTTTTGCCAACTGAAAAATCGCGCCAAAAATCCAGGAAATTGGAAAAGTAAAATTTCCCTCCCCTCTCACCCCAACCCCCTGTCGCATTCTACCCTCGCATTACGTAGCATTAAGGAGACATAGAGGCAACCGTCCGCCCACTCCTCACGAGTAATCGATCAAATTAATTTTGGGTTCACGAAATGGTGTATAAAACAACCCAAAATCCGACAAACAACTGATAAACAGTTCATGAACCTCATCTAACGATATCAAATAATTATTAAGGAGCATAAAAATTTAATTAAGCGAATCAAGTGACAGCAAACCCATCTTAGCCGAACAATGGAAACCCTCAGGATCCCTAGCAGGTAGGTACCTTTAATACCGAAAAGTTCTTTGCAGGATAAGGTTTGAAATACCATGATCATTACTCACGAATCATTATAACTGCATATGCAATGATAAAATATAGTCAAAGACAGATTACACCCGAAATTTTTTCTGTTGTTTCAGAGACTGAAGGAAGATCGATAAGCGATACGCGGATCGACAAGCGACAGGCGCATCAATAAGTGATAAGCAAATCAATGAGTGATAAGTGCATCAATAAGTGATACGTATCAATGAGTGATAAGTACATCAATAAGCGATAAGCCTATCAATAAGTGATAGGCACATCACAAGCAAGTACTCAACCCATTCATCATGAGCTCATGAACAATTCATCTGAGTCAGTAATTCAACGTTACAAGGACTTCACAAAACTGAAATCAGTTTAGCGATACTCGCAAAAGTACGACGGGCAATGTGAAACAAAACAGAACACTTCAAATTTAATAAGTGGACCGGAATCGCAAGCCCACTGTGGAATTATTGAATAAGTTCTTAAGTTAATTACTCCAGATTCGCCCAGTAAAATAAAACTCAAGACAGGAGCCGCATGGTAGATTAAGACACGACACCTAGTTAAGAAAACAAAAAATTGGAACACAGTCGTTTTGAACATTTTATTGACCAAAAATTGTTACACAGGTCAGAAACCCGAGAAAATGTTACCATGAAATCAAACATTGTACATTAAGGTAAAAGAAAATGTCTGAAATGTATAACTCATGAAAGCATGTACTACCACGGTAAGTATGAAAATAATAAGTATATCAGCACTCACCCCCCCCCCCAACAAAAAAACAAGTTCCATGAATTTTTTTTCCCAGTTTTGCATGCGAACTCATCAAAAGACTTCGAAAATTAATAACACATAGGTTCATCGACCAACAATAAGATCCCCTTAATCATTCCACCCCCGATAGAAAATAGGATTCAGAATATGCATTCGAAAAGCTGAGAATTGTATGCAAGGTCTTTTACTCATGGAAAACTTAAAAACGTTAAAATTAAGGGTATTCTTAGTACATCCTGAGAGGTTTTTCCTTGCATTTTAGTAAGAAAGTTTACTCCAGCAATTACCAGTAAGTAGAATCACATTACGGAATAAGTTAATCAAAGTACTAAATTAAGGAGATAGTCGTTACCCCAAGTAAGGAGTAGCCGACCTTATTTTAGAAAGGGCGTTGTAAATATTTTAAGAATTAGTACTTTCCGACATAAAATATCGGTATTGGTATCAAACGGTACGCAACCGATACCCTCTATCGATATAACATTAACTTATTTAAAACAATAGTTACAACGTCCATCTTATTATTATCAAGTCAGCTTTAGCCTAGCGGACGACACACAGTGCCCTTGGCTTCAGCCTCATGCACTGTTAATTGCTGCCACATGTGGTCCCATCCAGATACTCAGTCAACATCAGTGGTCCGGCTTCTAAGCCAACCAGCTCCTCCCTCATCCTCAGCATCCAATTGCACGTCTTCTGCTACACAAAAGAGCAGGATGCAGGCCCCTTCAAAAGCAAGGGCCATGCAGATTTTCACTCTCACTCCCCACTTTCTGGATCTCAAAAGCTACCAGCCACTGAGCCCTTAGGAGCCGGATTCCCAGCAGCAGAAATTCAGAGTTAAGTAATATTGACGATCTTGGACTTAGCCGAATTTTAAAGGAGCTGCCCTCCTTCAGAGCCTAAGTCCGGGTTAGTGTTTGGAAAGGGCACATCTTATTTAAGCGCCCCCTTTCTTATTGCCTTCGGTCTCTATTAATTAAGAGTGTTTTAACTTAGTTATTTTGAAGGTTTAACGTGATTTAACGGTGGGATAACCCTAAACCTAATTACTCGAATTAAATAGCTTTTGGACCGTATATCTTGTGTGGACTCCCTTTCTTTGCTCATTATTGCTTTTATGTGCTGTAGTTAGTAACATTGCATTAGCGCCGGCCGGTACGAATTTATTATTATTACGTACCTCTTTATCTTCGTAAGACCTAACAATCAGGAATTAAGAGAGATTTACAATTTGAGTGTGCACAATGAAAGTGCTGTGAACATGGCTTCAATGCCTGTTAGTGCTCCTGCAGTGTCAAATCTAACACATTCCAATTTTTCTGGTGGTAAGACTTATACCAGAAGTGGACGACATAAAACGACCTACTCGTTTAAACTTGAAGGTGCAAGTGTGTGATTTGCATATACAGGGTGATTCATAAAGCACTGAAAAATAGGCCTATGAATGTAGGCCTATAAAATGTAGGCCTATACTATAGGGATGCCTAATTTTATTAGCACATGAAACAAAAAAAAACCTTTGTTCAGTCTAATAAAGGCTTGCTATGTGCATCCCTAGAATTACTCGTGCGGATCTCCTCCTGCACTTGACGGGGACATTTTGTAATTGTGTTGTAGCTGACTGCGTGTTGTTAGGTCATACGTGTAGTATTACAAATTCCGAACCGAAATTGTAGTGTAAATTCCATCATAGCCACCTACTTTGAACGTAAAAGTTGAACATTAGGTTGGAACATGTAGGCCTGAGAGACATGCCCCCAAACTACACCATTTCAGTGACACAGAGTTCAGGAAATTCATTAAATATGACTAAATCGCTTAGAGGTTTGCTAGGTTTTCTGTTTTGGCAATCCAAATGCACTGCAATACATGAATACGGTTGAAAATATCACCGCATTTCACAACAGTTCAGTTACTGTTCAAACCCTGAGTTCAAGAAATTCGTTCAATTTGACTAAATTGTTTAGAGATTTGCAAGGTTTACGGTTTGGAAATCCAAATGCATTGCAATACATGAAAACGGCTGAAAATAACGAATTTCCAACCTTTTCGGTTACTGGGTTCAAATCATGGTTTCACACTAAAATGTTGCACTAAGTTAATGAAGCAGGATATTAGATAAACTCACTAGGCTTGTAGCTTGGGGTACAGTTAGGGGCCGTGCTGCACCTGTTGAGCACATTTTATTTCCCTGGGGGGGGGGGGGGCCCGGAACCACTACCCCATTCATTTAAGACGGGCTTTCCACTGGTACAATAACCTAAGGTGCGATGTACAAAACTTGGGAGTAATCGCGTGAACATCATTTTATTAGGTCTATTATAGGCGTACATTTTATAGGCCTGCATTTCATAGGCCTATTTTTCAGTACTTTATTATATTAAAAAAAAGTGTTAACTAGCCTAGGGTGTTTTTAAAAAAAAAGTGCTAATTTTAAGTGTACATAGGCTAATCAATTAATTTTACTAAGAATTTAACTTGTTAAAAGTAACACGCAGAGTTTAAAAAAACGTTTAAAAAGAAAAGGATGTAACGGTTGGCCCTTTCATACCATTACAGTTGTATGGCCTTCCATACCATTATAGTTGCATGACCCGCCGCTAGATGGCGTGGCCACTTTCTGTAAACAGCACACTTCTTTAAATGTCTTCATGCTTAACACATGTCGTCCGTAGCATACAAGTAATATTATACCGTTTACCGGTTTTTTTCTGGATTCAACTGTTTTCATGTTTTCTGAATAAAGTGCAAAGTTTGTTAAACTTTTTGGGAGAAGCCAGCCCGTAATCCTAGGGTGCCCGTCAAGGTGGTGCCAGCCACCTAAATTTGACGACGTCTACCTGTGAATGCAAAAATTCACAGGTATTTATATTTTCCAGCGGCAACAAGAAACGGTATTTTGCTGGCCCCCTCAGTCCGGGCCAGCTGAAAATAGTTTCTTTTGACTAAGAAAACATACATAACCAAACATGCTTTACCTCCCTTCGAGTCACCACCCGACGAAATCGAGATGAAAAATTATGACCCGTCTTTTGCGCGAAAGCGCTTTTATAGAGGAGGACTGTGTCTGTGCATGCTGAGACGGATTAAGATGCTGGCGGCCATAAAGAACCTAAAAACCTCCACGAAATGCAGCATTGCGAGTAATGCAAAAATTCACAGGTTATGAATGTTTCCTAGGCAAAAGAAACTATTTCCAGCCGGCCCGGGCGGAGGGGCCAGGAAAATACAGTTTTTTTGATAGTTAGGCCCTTATATTTATTGCGTTTGGTAACTTCATAACTCTTGCAGTTTTTATCACATTTCCACACTACCACAATTGTGCAAAAGAATGTTTAGTTTTTTTAATTTTTACATTATTTTTTAGATTCTAGATTTTAATTTTAATTTAGATTTAATTAGATTAGATTTTGTTTTCTTTGCTCATGTACAATTTATGTGGAATACACCCAATTCTTATTCATACCAATATTGAATTTCCCAGTAAAGAATTTGGTTTCTGTTCTCATTTTAATCATGACGCCGTTAAAATCCTAATTGGCCAAGCGTCATGCGCTGTTAGCGCGGGCAGTCTAGTGCTGTCAAATGCTGACGTAGCAACTACGTATAAGTCACGTGACCCCAAAACTTTTTATTTCGAGCAGCACGGAGCAGCAAAGACGGCACGTACAATAACGCGTGTTGCTGGTGCGAATACACGACGCGTCACAGCGCACGCGTACAGAAAAGTACGGCGTCATGCGGCAAAAGCGCTCGTGTAGATGCACCTGAAGGTTTGCGCCACCTGAAGGTTTGCATACCGTGTGCAAGCACACACTACAATGCCCAACTTTTAACATTTTCTCTAAAACGCCTAGTAGTTGGAACCAGCAGTAGATGAATAGCTTCATCCAAACACAAACCAAATTTTTGCTAAGCCGTAGGACTATTTCCAATGCAATCTTGCCTGGAACCAAGCGCACAGCGCGGCCACAGCACACAGACATGCTGCCATTTTGGTCATTTCCGCAATCGGGCAAAATACACACCCGTAGTAATTACCTAGTTATCTGAGCTCTCGTCATGCCATTCTCGGACAAGACTCCGCACAACCGATATCCTAAGCATTTCTCTCAATTTATTCGGATATTTTCAGCACAGCATTCCACAGAAAGTCCGTGCCCAATAAATCTGCCATCTTCGCCAATGTGCATCCGCACTTGGGTTACCAAGCTGGCAGGATCTGAACAACTTAAAACCCTCTCAAGGAAAGACAGCATTCTGGAAAGGAACGCTAAAATTTACAGGTATTTCCGAACAGCATATAGAAAACTGCATATATGACACAAAAGACGGTTAAGTGGACATAGCATGGCATGTGGCCTGGTAAATGACTTGGTTTAACAAATGTGTAGCAGCAAAATATTGCTGAACGCGTGCGTGAGCGTTAGTCATCTTTAGGTTTGTGGATTGCGAATTATGTGCCATTCGTTGAATAAGTGCTAGGGTTGCTTGGTTTCTTGAAATCAAGCTGCTCTCACCCAGAGAGATCTCTAGACAGACCGTTTCGCCCTTGCTTGGGATCGCCAGAGAATTATCTGTGATGAGAACGTAAGCGCCTTGCTGATGGTATTTAATCATTTCATATGGGTGCCTAACATTCAGTAGAAGGGAGCCCCACAAGGTAGTTTCTGCTTTTTAACTTGAAGCCAGTTGCTTGGTTTAGTTATATCGTGGAATGAGCTTGATTTAATACTATCAGCAAGAAAGCCCAGTGCAGGATTTCATCTGAATGTTATATTGCCTTCATTTAGACGGTTCGTAAGCTTATTAGCTCTTTTTCGAAATTTGAACTTGGATTTGACGAGATGTTCCTTGAACTCGGCACTATCGTGATTTTCAGAAAAGGTCTATGACCGACCGGAAAGTGGCTCCCTCTCGAGCGAATAGATAGAAGAGCCTAGTTGTCAAGCGCCCTGAAGTGTGTTACGATGATCTTGAATGTTAATACTGGTCGCAAAATTTGTTTGCGTGACAAGATTATAGTTTGTCGATTTACAAGATTTTTTCGGACAACATCGACGATGTATGGATTGGAGTGTTCGATTTGTTGAACCAGAATACACTGCTTGCACTCATCATGGCGGCCTGCCTTAGAATTTGTGAAATAAGCAGCACTGAGTTGTTTGTACGTGGGATTGACGGCTGTAAACGCTGATATCCAAGCCGAATCTCGCGAGCATGATTGTAAACAGCTGTTTGAAGTACCAGATTGGTTCCAGCAAATATGTGAAAACATCGGCAGGCGGTGGCCACTGTGGTTAGCAGACGACAATCGCAAGAAAACACAAACTCAATTCCACAAATAAAAAACACTGTTCCTTGAATTTTCGGTGAAAATTGAATATGGAAGCATAAAGATGTTACAAACACTTCGACAAACTTCGTCTACCTCCTTCAGAAGGTAAATGCAAAAAAAAATTTGCGTTTGGGGTCACCAGCAGGACAGGGTTGGTCCAAGGGTGCCATCTTCGGTGGCATCCAGAGATTACATGATTGTCAGTCATAATACTAGCAAGACATTGAAGTGGCACTTTTAAATTGACTAACTATTATGTAGGCTAATTTTTTTTTGCATTTACCTTCTGAAGAAGGTGGACGAAGTTTGTGGAAGTATTTGTTATATCCTTATACTTCCATATTGAATTTTTCACCAAAAATTCAAGGAACAGCATTTCTTATTTGTTATGCTGTGTTTGTGCTTCCTTGAAAAGCTTTCAGCAAGCTGATTTTAACTGTTTGTAGTTTTTTATGCCAGAGATTTGGCAATCACATTACAGGAGTGATGACTTAGGACGGCAAGTACTATAAAATACGCCAAGACGGCATTTTCTTGGTTCAGCTATTTGATCACAGTGTTTGGCAAGTGAAAACGCAAAAAAACGCAAAAAAATATACAGGGCGGTCCATAAAAAACTTACGACCATAAAGGGGCTTTTAAAACTACCCGTTTTGTTAGATATCTGACCTTTTACAGTTCTGGAGGGTGCTAACAAAAAAATTCGGACTTAGAAAAGAAAAATTTTGCTTGTCAGTTTTTTAGGGACTACCCTGTACAAAAGCTGCAAACAACGGTACTATCAATCATTTTGAGCTGGAAGGCACAGTACTTGCAGTCACAGGCTGAAAAGGTGAAGGCTGACATTGTAAATCTCTCGTAATTCTTGATTGTTAGGGATAACAGAGGTACGTGATAATAAATTTGTACCGGCCGGCGCTAATGCAATCATTACTAACTACAGCACAATAAAGCAATAATGAGCAAAGTAAGGGAGTCCACACAAGATATCAGTCCGAAAGCTATTTAATTCAATTATTTAGGTTTAGGGTTATCCCACCATTAAATCACGTTAATAGCCAATAACTAAGTTAAAGCACTCTTAATTAATCGGGACCGAACGCAATAAGAAAGGGGGCTCTTAAATAAGATGCGCCCTTTCCAAACACTAACCCGGACTTAGTTTCTAAAGGAGGGAAGCTCCCTTAAAATTCGGTTAAGTCCAAGATCGTCAGTATTACTTAACTGAACAATTCTGTGGGAATTCTGGCTCCAAGGGCTCAGTGGCTGGTGGCAATTGATGACCAATAAGTCGGGAAGTGAGAGAAAATCTGTAGGACCCTGGGTTTTAAAGAGGCCTGCATCCTGCTCTTTTGTGTAGCAGACGACGTGCGATTGGATGCTGAGGGAGGAGCTGATTGGTATAGGAGCTGGACCACTGATGTTGACAGAGTATCTGGATGGGCCCACATGTGGCAGCAATTAAAAGTGCATGAGGCAGAGGTCAAGTGCACCGAGTGTTGTCTGCTAAGCTAAAGCTAATGTTATTCTGATAATAATAAATGGACGTTGTAAGACTGTTGCATTTAATAAGTTAATATTATATCGATAAGAAGTATCGGTTGTGTATCATTAGATACCGATACAGATTATTGATATTGATATTTATATCGGTAAGTGCTAATTCTTAAAATAATTACAACGCCCTTTCTAAAATAAGGTCGGCTACTCCTTACTTGGGGTAACGACTTATCTCCTAATTTTAATTTTAATTTAGTACTTTGATTAGCTTATTCCGTAATAAGATTCTACTTACTGGCGATTGCTGGAGTAAACTTCCCGCTAAGATGCAAGGAAAAACGTCTCAGGTTACGCTAAGAATTCCCTTTACGTTTATAATATATTTTAAGTTTTCCATGAGTAAAAGACCTTGCATGGCCATCCTCAGGTATTCGAATACATTTTTGGAATCCTATTTTCCTGTTGGGGTGGAATGATTGTTAAGTGGGCCTATTTGTTGGTCGATGTACCTATGGGTTAGAATTTCAATGTTCTTTGATGAGTTCTCATGCAAAACAGAAAATAAAATACCTGGAACTTTTTTTTCGTGGGGGGGGGGGGGGGATGAGTGCTGATAAACGTATTATTTTCATACTTACTGTGGTAGTACATGTTTTCATGAGTTATACCTTACAGATATTTCTTTTACAATAATGTAAAATGTTTAATTTCATGGCAACAATTTTCGAGTTTCTGACCTGTATAACAATTTTCGGTCAATAAAGTTTTCAAAACGACTGTGTTACAATTTCTTTTCTTAACTTGGTGTCGTGTCTTAAATCTATTATGCGTCTCCTGTCTCGGTTTTTTATTTCACTGGGAGACTCGGGAATATTTAACTTATGAACTTTTCCAATAAATTCGTAGTGGGCCTCGCAATTTCGGTCCACTTATTAAATTTGGAGTGTTCTGTTTTGTTTAACGTTGTCTGTCGTAATTTCGCGAGTTTCGAGGAACTGATTTCAGTGTTGTGAAGTCCTTGTAGCGTTGAATTACTGAATCAGATTAATTGTTCATGAGCTCATGATGAATGGGTTGAGTTCTTGCTTGTGGTGTGCCTATCACTTATTGATCCGCTGATCACTTATTGATAGGCTCATCGCTCGTTGACAGGCTCATCGCTCGTTGACAGGCTCATCGCTCGTTGACAGGCTCATCGCTCGTTGAC